>JAKSZP010011234.1:0-37373 GCA_022478985.1 Massospora cicadina | reverse complement strand
GGTCCAAATCAAGATATAGACTATAGTAAATATACTTCACCATAAAGTCATTCTGTGATATTAATTGTTAGTCCCATCAAGATGATTACTTATTCTCTGGATGGTATAGTGATGGTCTGATTTGATCAAAGTGGAATGCCATTTGACTCATCAATATGTGTGGGTAGTGGTTTTATCTTTGACCGTGCTTTGGAATACTCAATTGGGACAACTCCATCTTTGTAGGCCAGATTTATGAATAGGCTGGGTTTCTTTTTCTCAACTGCCTTATCACGGTTATAGTAAAGTGGAATAGCTTGGCCAAGAATAGTTTGATTATCTTCCTTATAATTGGTAACAACTCCATGTCTTCTTAGGAAATCAGTCCCAATTATGATACCATAGTTCATATTTGGCAACATTATTGTAACAGGCGGGTTCGCGCCAATATGCAGCAAAAGAATTGGGCAGTAAGGTCCAAGTTACTGACCATACTAGGTACAGGCCCGCAGAGGCCCATCCCCAAACCTAACTGCCATGTCTCATCATTGCCACATATTCTCAGACCACTGTTCCCATTACACTGCACATTAGTAGCAAAGTATGGGACCAGGAAAGGGCCGAGAATGACGCCAACGCCACACCAAGCTCACTGTCAGAGCTCATGACCTGGATCTTATCTGACTTATTTTACTATAAAAATATAATAAAATCTGAGCTTAGCAAAATCCTTTATTTTTAATTTCTCATAGAAGACACAACTGCCCTTTAGGGCTGCAGCGTCTTCCCTTAAATAACACGTTGCAAACATCAAATAAGCTTTTCATTTCATTAAACTCCTCTGAACCCCAACCACCACATCATTAGCAAAGAATCGCCATCCCAACAGATCACCATCCATGCCCCGCATAAGCCTATCATCATCTTGTAGAGGTGATTTGGATTTGGGATGGCTATTTTTCCTGGCTCCAAGCTTTCCAAATTCGATGCCCGTTGAACCAGGGCCACATTCAGATTGACTTCCACTTGATCTGAGTCAATGCACGGATCAGGTGCCTCCTGATCCATTACATCACCTCCCTGTGAAGACCAGAATTCCCAGACCTTCCCTGGGCACCGTGCACAGTCCTCCATTGTCTGCCACATTGACTCCTCTACCAGATAGCCCTGTTACTTCACCAACAACCGCTGTCAGCCTCTCACCCACTTGGCATCCAGTATCCATTCCACCTCATATTCTGGGATCTTCCCTTCTCTAGGATTCAGCGGACTGGGGCGCTCGGGCCCCTCACCCCCAAAAGCCTGAAGCTGGGAAGCATGAATCACTGGGTGGGATCTGGAACCTGCTGGTAAGCTCAACTCAAAGGCGACCCAATTAATAGCTCTGATGATCTGGTACAGGCCCAGAAATTTTTGTACCCAGCTTATAACTCTTTACAGGGATGACATAGTTCTTGGATGATACCAAAACCTAGTCTTCAAGCTTAAATGACAGATCTGGTACCCTTTGCCGATAAGCCTGCCATTTCTGCTGAGCTACCGCTTGCTCTAAGTTCCCCTATAGCATCTTCCTGATTTCCAACATGGTATGAATCATTTCATCCGCCCTGACATACGCCCCCTGTAGATCCCCCATTTGACTTTGGGTTGAATCCATGATTTGCAAAAAATGGTGACATTCCCAATGAGGATTGGGAGTGGTTATTGTACGTGAACTGGGCCATCTGGACCTATGATACCCAGTCATCCTGTCGATCAGATATGTACCACCGAGATACTGTTCAAGTATCTGGTTCACCCTCTCCATTTGGCCGTCGGATTGCAGATGGTATGCTAAGGACTGACCCAGTCAGATTTCCAAACTTCCCAATAGACTCGACCAGAATTTTGAGACAAATTGTGGGCCATGATCCAAAATAATCTCCTCCAGTAAGCCATGATGGGAAAGCACCTCATCAATGAAAACCATTGCTGCATCCTTCGCCAAAAAACTTCCAGTGCATGGGAAGAATTCAGCATATTTGGTAAGTCTATCCACGACCACCATAATTGTGTCCTTCCCCTGCACCTTTGGGAGTCCTACTATGAAATCAACGCTGATTGAACTCCAAGGGGTCTGCGGTATTGGCAATGGATTCAACTTACCTGATGGCAGTTTTCTTGATGTCTTTGACTTTGCGCATACCAGACACTCCAGCACGTACTTCTGGACATCCTTACGAAGGCCTGACCATCAATACTCCCACTGTACCAACTCCATCATCTTCCCCACCCCAGGGTGACCCGCCAACAGATGGTCATGGGAAGCCCAGATTACCTTCCACTGTAGTGATGAGTTGGGTACCCATACACGCGACTTGTGGTATAGCACCCCAACCCTCTTCATGAAATCCGCATGGTATTGGTGTGGCTGACCCTCCATCATCTCGGATTTCAGCCTTCATGCAAACTCCGCGCTCCTCTGCTTCCGGCGAACTTCCTCCCACAACTCACATCCCCCATCTTCAACTATCGCAAACTGATCTGGATGGAGCATCATCGCGGTGTTGAACTCCTCCAATTCTCCCTTCTCATACACAAAAGCTCCATCTTGGCTCAACCAATCCACCAGGACATTCGAAGCAACAGGCTGGTACTCCACCTAGAAATCATAGCAGACCAGCTCCACATGCCATCTGGCTTGTTGCTGGTTTATCTTTCGGGGTTGGCAATAGTACTCTAAAGCTTTGTGGACCGTTGAAATCACAAAAGGATGCTGGGCATAGAGCAGGTGATGTTGTCATTCACGCAAGGCTTCCATCACCGCCAACAGTTCTTTATCATATATCAGGTAGTTTGTTTCTGTGAGGAGCAGCTTACAGCTGTAGTAGCATACGGGATGCTCCAACCCATCCTCCCCTCCTGAAGCAATACCTCCCCCACAGAATAATTCAAGGCATCTGTCTCGACCACAAAAGGTTTCCTTGGATATGTATGGGACAGCACTGATGCGGTAAGTAACTTACCCTTTAGTAATTCAAACGCCCGCTCTTCCTCCTTTCCCCATATGAATGGAATGTCCTGGGTCAAATGCATAAGCGGTAAGGCCGTTTAGGAGAGATTCTTTACAAACCAACAAAGGAAGTTTAAGGTACCCAAAAAAAAGTTTGCACCCCCATCTGATCTGTGGGAGCTTTCCACGCTTGAAATGCTCGGAGCTTATTTGGACACACCCCCAATCCATTCCAGAATACTACGTTGCCAAGAAATGTCACTAAACTCCAGTTGAACTCACACTTGGAGGGCTTCAACTTCAAACCCATTTGGCCTATCACCCCCAAACTTCCTAAACATCTTGAATGTGTTCTTCCTGGGACCGCAAGAACACTAGGATGTCATCCATATAAGCGGCACAGCAACGTTCAATCATCCCCCAAGGACATGGTCAATCATCCGTTGGAACACTGCTGGAGCATTCTTTAGCCCGAATGGCATTACACAGTATTGATACACCCCTAGGTGGCACTTGAACGCCATATATTGCTGATGCTCCAGCCTCACCAGAATCTGATTAAATGCATCCTCCAGGTCAAGCTTTGTAATCAACATGCATCCATTAACAATCAGAAGAATATCCTCCAAAAGTGGCATCAGATATGGATCTGACTCCGTGACCGCGTATAGACGTTGGAAATCCATACATGGGCATAAGTCGCCACTTGCCTTTGGTACCAACAACACAGGAGACACCACCGGAGACCTGGAGGGCTCGATCAAAACCTTGTTTAGCATGGACTTCACATGGCTCTCAAAAGCTTCCCTGGCCCGTTCATTTAGAGGATAGACTGGACATCCTTTTGGAAGGTCCAAACCCTCCTTCAACTGAAATGAGAATGCAAACAAACCCATAGGGGAAAAGGTGAACTTCCAATGGGACTGAACACATCCACAAAGTCACTGTATTCAGGTGGGAGCTCTACCTCCTGCATTTCCCCTAAGCTCCTGAATCAACTAGGAACATCACCCCCAACCTCCATCTTCCATGTCATTTGAGGACTGACCTGGGGTGATAGGGTAATTGTTTTTTGCAACACATCGATCTGTGGCTGGAAGCAATGCCACCATCGCATCCCCAGCACCATGGGGTGGGCCAGATTCCGAATTTCACAGAAACCCTCTTTTAACCAAAAAGGATTCTGCCAAATGACAATTAAGGGCTCCAGAACCCACGATGGGGCTCTTCTCGATATGTCAGCAAACACCACCTCTGGCCCCCTTCTCATTTCCAACTGAAAACGTTATGCTAAGGCAAACTCCACATAATTCTCCTTGGCCCCTGTATCCATCAGGGCCAACATCTTCTCGGTCTGGCCATGCGAGTATAGCTCAACCAGAATAAATAACCTAGGATAAAGCAAAGAAGAAGGTTTAATTTTAGAAGCATTTTCAGATTGCAAATTTGCGGGAAAAGTAGGTCAGGGATTATAGCTCTGCCCAGGTCCCAGACCTTCTCTTCCCGACTCCTCACTGCTACCCTGATGGGATCCCCCATGGATATTCCCAGAATTTCGTGGAGAACCCTGCCAGCCTCCTCATCCTCTGTTAGCAATGGTGGGCGACTAGCCCTTCCCAGGGACATTGAATCCTCTCTCCAGTTCTGTGCCAACGCCAATTGCTTTTCCACCTGTATTGCTAAAGCAATCTCCTCTGCCAACGAACCTTGAACTTTAGCAGCCGCCATGGTGGCCAACATGTCTGCCTGCAGCCCCTGTCTGAATATCCGTGATGATTGCAAATCTGAGACTCTTGCTGCTTTTGCCAATGGCCAGAAAATCTACCCATATTCCTCCACTAAACCTCAGCCCTGTTCTATGGTAAACAGAGCTGACCACGCCTCATCTTGAGCCTCATCCGGACAAGCCGCCCAGTTGATCAGTCCACACACTCATCCATGTATCCCAGCAGGCGTCCTTGCTCCTCAACCAACTCTTGCACCCACCTGGAAAGTTCTGGAGGTAGTGCATCCATGATCTGCACAATCTGCAATGAGAGAGGGGTCATTTCACCTGTTGCCTGAGTCAACTGCGCCTGAAAACGAATCCATTACACCACTTGGTGAATCTTCTCTAGGGCCTCCATAGGCAAAGCTGCTCGGCCTTTTGGGGATACAAGTCCCCCTTGGCATTCCTCCCTCCTTGTGGGCCTTGAGCCATACACTTGGATAATTTTTCTTATCACGAACATGAGTGAGAAGCTCACCATCACCACCTTCAACACATGGCGGTACCATTCCTCCCCACTTGGGATTACCTCCACCTCATGGGGCCCCACAAAACTGACAAGAAAGTATTAGAGTTGTGTCTAATGTAACGGGCAGGTTTGCGCCAATACGCAACAAATGAATTGGGCAGTAAGAGCCAAGTTACTGACCATATTAGGTACAGGCCCGCAGAGGCCCATCCTCAAACCTGACAGCCATGTCTCATCGTTGCCATGTATTCTCAGACCACTGTTCCCATTACAATGCACATTATTAGCAGGGTCTGGGACCGGGAAAGGGCTGAGAATGACGCCAACGCCACACCAAGCTCACTGGCAGAGCTCATGACCTGGATTTGATCTGACTTATTTTACTAAAATAAACTTAATAAAATCTGAGCTTAGCAAAATCTTTTATTTGTAATTTCTCATAGATGACACAACTGCCCTTCATGGCTACATCGTCTTCCCTTAAATAACACATTGCAAACATTTAATAAGCTTTTCATTTCATTAAACTCCTCTGAACCCTGACCATCACATCATTAGCAAAGAATCGCCATCCCAATGGATCACCACCCATGCCCCACATAAGCCTATCATCATTTCGTGGAGGTGATTTGGATTTGGGATGGCGATTTCACCCAGCTCCGAGCTTTCCAAATTCGATGTCTGTTGAACCAGGGCCACATTTGGATCAACTTCCACTCAATCCAAGTCAATGCACGGATCAGGTGTCTCCTGATATGTTACAACTATGGCAGTTGCTGTTACTAAAATGGATCTAAATCTGAGTGGTAGGGTACTGTATGCGCCCAAATTTAGGTGTATGTGCTCCAGCTGCTCCATACTCCTGACATTAGGCAACATCGGGTGCAATTTTCAGTTTTTGACCAACTTTGTACTGATTATACAGATAGGAGCACCACTATAAACAATGGCCCAAACTCGCACCTTGCTTACTGCTATGTCCACATAAGTACATTCAGAGTAGTCTTCAGAGGTATTTATTGTATGAATGCCGTGCCTGCTACCTGATTCCAGGTGTTATTTCAGGCTTGAGAAAATATCCAGGAAGTTATCTGCTAAGTTCTTCATGGGAATAGCTACTTATACGTTGGTAAGATTAGGTAGGTTGGTTGAACGTCTGGGTTGTAGGTCCAAACCCTGATTAATAATTTGCTTTGCGTAAGGTTTTGATATCTCTGCTTGGGCTTCTTTGGTAATTTTCAAGGGTTTTGTTGCTTTTACTGTGGCCTGAGGTGTGACCATCATGACATCATTAGCCCCAATATATTTGAGGTTATTTTCAGCAACATCTTTGGCCCTAAAGAGCTCACCAGGGTCATATGGAATGGTTCGAAAATTGGTGGAGTTAGAGCATTCTGCCTCTACTCCACCTTCTCTTTTCCCAACTCACTGTCGCTGTTGATTTCTAGAGCAAAGTTGACCCCAGGCTTTTTGTTGGAACTTCTGTAGCATTGTCTAGCAAAATGCCCTTGTTGACCACATTTGTGGCATGTGATCGGCCCTATTTGCTGCTTTTGCTCAAATCTTTGGTTCATATTTTAATAATTTTTCCCCTGGTCAGACATAATGCTGTTTTTTGGGCCCAAAAATCAGAATTTTTGCTGATCTTTGGCCCTATTAGGGGTATTGAAATTACTGGAATAGCTCCTCAAGTAATTGGTAAGCTCTTGGATTTCCAAGCTTCCATTGAATGCAGGCAACATGACATTGTGCAGTTCACGGGAGGGCATAATTGCATACTCCATTGCAACGTTGGCGTCAAACTTATCTATTGCATTGCACCCACGCAGAACTTGTACCTCATGGAAGAATCTATCCGCAAAGTCCTTAATAGTCTTGTTCTGTTTAAATTTGACATCAAGAAGCTCTCTTTTTTGGGTTTCTAATTTCTCAGGCCCTCCAAACTTTTTTGTTATTGCAATTTTGGCATCCATATAGGACCAATCGTCGCCCAAATAGAGCATAATGAGGTCACAGATATGGGCATTGAGTAATGTTAATCAGTGCTGATCCTTTTGCATGGTCTGATGCTCCTCTCATTGCTTTTTCAAATAACTTGAGGAGTGAGTGAACGTTTCCACCCTTATCAAACTTTGGTAAATTAAATGGTTTGAAGTCATCTCGCCCTGTTTTGGTCATAGGGGTTGTACTTCTTCATTAACATCTTTTTTTATCATCGCTTATAATCAGCCCTCTTTCCCGTTGGGAAGTATCTGGAGTTGGTATTGCTGCCAGTACTCTAGGCATATAATGGATGTTCAAAATATCAGTTTCTGTATCAGTGTCAATTTCAGATTATCTCGTTTCATGATATTTTTCTGAACTACTGGATTCTGATGCTTGAATTTGGCCCTTAGTTTTTCCAAACTGTTTTTTGGCTGAATGGACAGAGCCTTTTCAAATTTTTCTTTTGTCAAAGCTGAGTGAGCATCGTCCACTTTGTTTTTTGAGGTTGTCATGCTTTTCTTCAAATATTGCTTGATTGGATGTTAAGCTTTTAATGTCTTTGCCCATACAATATAATTGTGAATTTGCAGTTGATAATTACAATCTGAGTTTTCAAATTTACTGAGTAATTTTAGAGTTTTTGGCCTGCAATCTCAACACAATTGCCAAAATTTTTGAAGATTTCTTGTTGTTCAAGGTATCATCCTCATCTCTATTTAGGACGACTGGTTTTGCTGCATGAGCTTCCCCCACTTTGACAAGATTTTGGGTGTAAGAGGTACCATCTATGGAGCCTTGATGACTGGGAGAATAATATGAGATGGTCTTGTTTGTAGCTTCCATCTCGATGTCACTTTTTCATCAGGCTGTTCTGCCAGGAATTAGTTACTGGAATCCATTTTAGAGAGTGTCATCGGTTTTGAGTGAGCACCAGTTGTGAAAATCCAAGGATTTTTTGCTTGAAAATTGGTATCCTGAACATTTATTTATAAAAAGTTCCACTGGATGATCCTCAATATGGCCAGTGGCTTACGGTATATTCACTGTTCAGAAACTCACTAGGCCTAATAAAATATCCCTGACGCTTCTGGTCAATTTTGGGCATATTTTCCCGACGTATTTGGGAATTTCATCTGAGGTAGGTTTTATTACAAGCTGTGCTTTCAGCTTGCTGACACTTCTCTAAAGAAAGGACTCATATGAGAAATCCAGGAAAGAGATAAAATAAAGTAACTATTTATTAGAAGGTATTTATTTGATAATCTATCATTAGGCCAGGTGCCAGTATTTATACCTCTAGGGCACCTCCTGGACACATTTGAGCACAAAATTTCAAAAGATAATTTACCACCTCAGTTCAGCCCTTGATCTGATATGACTGAGACCTTTTCTTAGGTTTATTGGTGGCAAAATATTCACAAAATTGTGAGGATTTTAGGACAAAATTGCGATAAAAGCATGAAAATTGTCCTAGGATCTTCTTGATTTGAGTTTAGTCATACTGCTGATGAAATACACCTTCTGTGAAATTATTGCCTCTATTAAAGTAGATGGCGTAACCCTAATTGAGATGTTGGCAGGCCTCTCCCTCAATAGCACTAGGCATTCCCTTTCAGGTGGTCCATATGCAAGTGCTATCATGCCAATTACACAGATTAACATATGAATTTCACCCTAGGGCGGAAAATTGATTATGTTTTTTGTTTGTCTGATGGTCCATGGGATTTTTACACATTAACTTTGGGTTGGTCCCAAAAAAAATTTATGTATAAGTCAGTTGATTGTGTTCCCATTAATTGGGGCCATTTTGCCAAGATTTAAAACATAGGAAATCAGCCATAATATGCAAGCATATTTAGCCCAAATGCTTTAATAAAATACTTAATCAAATTGACATTTAGATATTTGGCCTGAATTATATAATTGCAATAGGCTTTTGAGGTGAGAGTATAGGTGTTAGCTCAAGTGTTGAAGGGATAATCAGCCCAATCTGATGGTTTTCAAAGGTTTATTTTTAAGTCAATCAGAACATGACACTGGTCTTCTTTAATTTTGGCATAAATAACTCCTGACTTTGGAGTCTAATGTTTGCATTACCGCTGCCAACTTAGCAGTCTCAGGCACTCCAGCCATACTGATTTTGATTAGATCTAAGAAATTTTGCACATTATCCTTCTTATTGAACTTTAATAATTTAACAGGATTGACCAGAAATCAAATTTAATGACTTCAGGAATAAGAGGCCTGCAGTGACCCTATCTGACTTTCCAAGTTACTATCACAATAGGGGGAGTGACACAGCATTAATTGGCTGTATTCACTAAGTGCCCATGAGCACCTAAAATCAGAACGTAAGGATCAATATACTGTTCTGTCAACAGGGTTTCCAGAACAACCTGACCCTGTCTGCACTGGAGAATTTCTTGCTGAATTTCTGTAGAAATCTGAGAGCTGTGTACTCAATTACCCTTGGTAATTAACACAAAATGTAGATTTCAGCTATGTGGCCCACTTTGTCTCCTCAGTCTACGCACAGGTTTATGATATGTACAATTAATAGTTTTTGATATATAATATGATAATATATGTAGTTGATTGATACTTGTATGAAGACTAGTGTCCAGCTGAGAATTTTACAGCCAAATATTTCTACTATGCTTAGGTCTCTTCTTGGGACAGTTAATGGCAACCATCAATCAACCCACCTGTGAAGGAACTAATAAACTCTTCATATAACAATGGAAATCCTATCCCTTCACCTCCTCCTCTAGAGTTAACAACTTCTGGATTATGATAGAGCTTAAAATAGTGACAGTAGGTTCAGCAGTTCTTAGGGATAATTCTACTCCCGAGACTTAACCATTAATTCTGTCTCAGAGGCCCTCTATTAGGACTTATCCAGGAATTATGGTTCAGTGTCCTTCTCGATGAGAATTCTATCACTTCCTCTTTTGAAGCAAAAGCCGCGGAGAGCACCAAATAATTAGATAAAGGAAGTTAATATCTAAAATAAATATTTTGAGGACATCTCTGGATCTCTTTTAGAAATGATAAAAAAGGGAAATATAATAAATCTGGCTCCCAACTCTTCTGTTGGCTCCCCTATTGTTTTGTCATCTGACATAGATGAATTAACCCTCCACAAATTGCTCAATGATGAATGAGGCACACGCCCATCCATCTATCCACCTAGTCAGTATCTATCGCTGAATGAATATTAAATCTCTATGGGGGTCAGATTTGGAGGAAACATGTCCCAACGCCTCATCCAACCCCAGCGGAGACCCCAATAAGCTAGAGGCCTGATAGGTAATGGGACCTTTTACCCAATATCATTAGGTCATGATGCCTTTAAGGTTAAATTGCAAGTTGCTGACACTAAAAAGCGGTATCAACGCCCAGCAACTTATTAATATACCCTTATTCAATTGATCTAAACCATAATTAACTCCTACAAGCTACTTAAATTATTAATTTTAAAAATTGATAACTGAATTGCTTGCTTATTGTTAAGGATCATCCCCACAAGCATTAGTAACCCAGAAGGATTAAAACCCAGCGGATTAGTCAATGTTTATTATTTATATTTCTCCAAACAATAGTTATCATATGGAATGATAACTCCCACATCCACTAACTGGCCATGTCCTCCAGCAGATAATCAGATATATTATAATCTGATCAGACGGGTTAATATGGTCATATCAAAATCCCAACAATTGTGAACTTAAATTGGTCCATCATTTCAGAGATATGGCGGCGCTCCGCTTGCAATGTAATTTCCAAATTATTCATCATTTGATTAACGGCCTTAAAATCTGCTTTCAGGGCACTGTTTTCACTCAATAGAGACTTTATGATTTGTCCCTGAGTTTAAAGTTCCTCACATAAGGGGTCAAGCTCTTGATAAAATTTGGTAATGGATGTGGACAGCTCCTTCCATATCTTTTAAACTATCTTTTATTTGTTAATTTTGACAAAGTAAGTGTTGGGAATTATGAAGATCGGATAGAAAGAGCGGGATTTAAACCCAAACCAAATTATAACTTGGTCATAGAATCTCTACCAATTCAATGAGCATTGAGACTGAATCAAATCATGAAATCTTAAATGGGCGAAAAAAACTCAATTTCTGGAAGGTCTCACCAATATTACTAACAAAAGCACGGAGTTAGATTGTGAAGACCTTGCCATTTGGAGGTCCTTAGAATTGGTTACCCTAGCAAAGAGAGTCGGATTCAAATAGTACCTATGACACCTGCCACATTGTCAAAGAGGTCACTTTCTCTACTTATTCCCAATTATCACACCAAGTTCTCCTTAGTCAAACCCAAATATCTTGGCAGCCTATAAATATCTCTACTTTTTGATTAATAAAATTACCTTCAGATCTCCTAGCTGTTTTTAAAAGTGATTACGTTGCCTGTTTTATACAGAAGACCTTGCTTGTTTGAAACAAACAAAGTAGCTTCAACAACAAATTTACGTTGAAAAATTGCCTTAGGGAACCTAATCCTTACAAATTCTGCTGGAAACGCGTTTAACTGATAAAAAACAGCCTTTAAAGGCCCTGACCTTCAGAGAGGACGATGAAGGCCTACAAACTGGTGCTCCCTGCCAGGTCTTTCTGAGGCTCTTAGTGAAGACTAACCTTCATTATGAACAACTCCAGAGAAGACAGCCCTCCCAATATGGAGGAGAATATGAGTTTAATACAAATGGATCACTAACAATAATCAGAATGTGACGCTACCTCAACCACAAGAACTTGAGTTCCACACAGCCATGACTTTAACTAACTCAGTTCAAACTAATCCACCTACCAAATTCAGGCTCCCAATGTCACCCAAACAGTTTGAGAGCTTCTAGGAGAATTTGTAACCCCTGTTGGGAGAACTAGTCGTAGCAGCTTTTAACCAGACTATTCAAGTGCGCCAATTTTATTCCTTGGCAGAGATTTTGAGAAGTGACATAAGAGCAGCCCATATAGATTCATACCTCCAAAGATTTGTGCATCTTTCCTTACACCAACACATGCAGTTGCTCACACTTTACCACATGGAGATGCAGCGACAGCTAGTATTGACCACCAAATTCACTCCTAGCTTCTTGAGTTATATGACGCTGCCTCTAATTTTGGCTGAGATAATCATGAGGTCATTTTAAATTATTGTTGGAAAATCAAAGACATCCAGCACCACCTTGCTCAAGTTGACATAGGAGTCATCCGATACTTGCAGAATGAATTCGCCCAGCGGATAGACCAATTAAGTACTAATATGGATCAAAGAGTGGAACATGCTCTATCCACCCTCCTTGACCAAATTACCAAATATCGCCAAGTTACTGATTTTTGGCTTGTCAATTTGTTTGGCCTTATCCAGCAGCTGAGTGAACAACTTTCAATGAAGCTGACTCCAGAAGCTACAGTATGACATGAGGCCCCCCAGCAGAACAGGACCCAGTGGGAGAGAAGGAGAACAAGGGTCTGCTGGGCCTGGAGTCCCCAAGGTCTTCCATGTGCCTCCTCACCTGCTGTATCCTTCTTCAATGAAGTCCATGAAGCCCAACTTAAGGCCCTTAAACGACAGCTGTTATTGATGACCTGAGGTGCCAAGATGACTATAAAGTGGAACATCTGGATGTTAATTTGACCTTCCATGCCTTGTAAAACCATTATGTGAATATTATGGGTACCTGCGCCAATCTGGTCGCTTCCCAAAACCAACAAAATTGTCACATCAAGTGGATGATTAATAAACTCCAAACAATTGAACCTAACATAATGAACTCTCTAAGAAGTTAAAAAAAGCTCAAAGATAACAAGAGTCTATGCCAACTTTTATAATCTAAGGCTCCCCTTAAGCACATCAATGAATGCTACGCCACTATCTGAAACAAACGGGTTTGCACCAATATCCCAAAAGGGAATTGGGAAGTAAGAGCCACATAACTGACTCTACTAGGAACCAGCCCACCAGAGCCAATCCCTAAACCCATCCACCGAGTTCCACCATTGCCACATGCACTCATATTCCTGTCCGCATGCTGTAGGAGGATGCCAAGTAACACGCCAACGCCACATCATGCCCACTATTGGAGTCCATGCCTTCAATCTGATATTCCACTTTAAATAAAATATTACTTTTAAAATTCAACCAAATTTTATTGGATTTTTAGGGTTATTGTAGAAGACTCAACTGGCTATTTAAGCCAGCCCATACTCAAATATATAGTGCATTTGCAAATGTAAAATAGGCTTTCCACTATGTCAAGATCTCCTGAATCTTCTGAAACGCTTGTAAGTCTGGTGTCATATTGACTTGGATATGATTCAGCTTCATTCCATCAAATTTCCCTCACTCCAATTCTCTTTTATTCAGGTTTTCTCTTATAAATTTCCCATTTGGATCTAGTATTAACTGATCCATAGCAATGTATGGATCAGGTACCACCTGATCCGTCACACTATCCAGGATGACATGGATGAGATCTGCCGTCAGTTTGATAGGACTACCCCACACAATGATATAGGCACCACAGAGCCCACCACCTCAGAGCGCCCACTCTCTCCTGCCATCCATGTCCTCTCCAAACCCGTTGGATATCTCAAATCTACCTTTCAAGGAGAAGTAGGTACCTAGAGCTGAGACAATCCAGTTGTACCTCTTTGTATATGAAGGTGCAATGAAGCCAGCTACCAACTGACAAAAGTTCCAGCATATACAAACCTGTCTGGATGGCAAGGCATGAGAAATTATGATGCCTTATTTCAAGTCATGCACCACTTGGGAAGCCATTTAGGAGGCCCTTACCAAAGAATCTTGAAGTAGCTTGACCCTCTCTTACCATAAACAGGCTCTCATGCTTATCCGCCTGAGATATGGAAAACCCCATCTTATATTTGCAGAATGCTTCTATCATGAAGCACAGGCGCTAGCTTCCTGTGACTGAGTTACTTTGGATGATGCCACTTCGCTGTTCTCTCCACTTTCCAACACAGTACCAACCTAGTAATCTATTTTCAGAAAGCCAAAAAGATGTTTGAATTCTTCCTCTACATTAAGGAGTCAATAATGTAATTTCCTTAGCCTAAAGTACGCCAAGCTCCAAATAAGAAGATTTGACCTAATATCCATGCTGTTGGCCACTTTCAGAGATCAAACTGCGTCACGACCCATGCTCATATTGCGGAATTTTTGGCCACCAAGAAAGTTCCAGTTGAGAGAAGCAAGCTAATGAGTTAGGAAAAGCGGAGTCAGCTTAGGGCGCAAGGCACCATCTGCTGATGACGCAACGCCTAAACCTCAACCTTCTCCCACTCCACGCTGGAGTATTATGTTCTGGAGAAACATGACGACTTGGACGTCCCAGATTCCATGATTCCAAATAAAGACTTATCTTCCTCTTACACTGTTTTTTCCAGACCGCTCACTCCAGGAAGCTCCATTTACTTGATCCCCTACTTTGGCATCAAAGTCACCTGAGTAGAGATCATTGTCCACAAGGTGAAGATCTTAGCCAGATCAACACTAGCTCCCCTATAAAACGACATTTCCTCTCGGTTGGTTGAATGGATAAAAGTCACACCAGATCAGAATCACTCCCTCAACTATGAAATGGCGGGACCTCATCATACCCGCTCCCTGAGAGCCTACTTATCCTTGCCTCTTTGATTTGGCTCTCTGGTTGTTAAAGCTCACGCTATTGTGTTAAAAGGACAGTTATTACTTTATTATTGGCACCCAGTTCCTAGTTGAATTTGATACTCTAATAAGTCACAATGATTTCCACTTTTCTATTTTATGGTACCGCGCTCTCTGGTTCTGAAGGACATTCCTAAGGAGAAAGTGAAGAGGAAAAACTCCAATGCTGCTTACTTTAATATCCAAACTATAATGAACGGCTAGATTATTGGATTAATGAACCAAAGATAAAGTTACCGCCTTCCTGTGCAGAGGTTATTGAAGGAATGCCTGTGTATGCGCCTGGCCACGTAGTCATACCGCTTAAATAGCAGATCCTAGTGGATACTGGTCACCAAGTTGACATACCTCCAGACCACTTGTTGGAAATTCAAAGGGAGTATTCCAGCTATTTGTAACCAATTGTTTGTCCTGGAGTGCTGAATCCCACTTAGCAGGATCCACTGACTGTCCAAATGGCCAACTTTACTGATTGACCAAAGCAGATAACCCGAAATCAACCCATTGCAAATGTATGTATAATGCCTGTCAACCAGATTGAGTCTGTCTGAAGATGTTGAGACCTGCAAGACTTAGGAATGGACAAAAATTTTATGATAGCCTGAGTTGAGGTGGAAATTGGTGAAACGCTTAATTGCAAACAGTAACAACAGGCTGACGCCCTACTTGAAGAATATGCCATATATTCTTCATTGGACCAGAGGATTTCAGGATGATGAAGAAGGTGCAACATCAGGTGCTGACTGGTGATGCCCCTCCAATTCGCGCCTTTCCCTATCAGTAGTCTAAAGTGGAGGTAGCTTAGGTCACAAAGGAGTTGAAACAATTATTGGACGCTGAATTAATAAAGCCATCCCAGAGTCCCTGAGACTCGCCATTGTTGATTGTCAGAAGAAGAATGGATGGCATCGTGGAGTAATGGACTACCAACGTATGAATGTCATCACCTGGAAGGATAGCTACCCGCCTACCTAGAATCAACGACTCTTTACGCCTCTTAGCCAGGTCACAATTTTTCTGTAATGGACCTTGCCAGCGGGTACTGGAAAATAGAGCTTGTGCCAGATGACCAAGTGAAATGCGCTCCCATAGCTAGTGAGGGCTCTTTTTGAACCTTCTCACATGCCTCAGGGGCTGTGCAACGCCCTGACTACTTTCCAGCGGGCCATGGGCTGCCTGTTGGGAGACCTAAAAATGTCATTTTTGCTGGTTTACCTGGATGATAAAACTGTGTTTTCGCGCATGTTTGATCAGCATATGGACCACCTGAAGGAAGTATTTGGACGGCTACACTCTGCTGCATTGAATTTAGGGCTCCCCAAACGTCATTTCCTTCAGACTGAGATGGAATTCCTTGATTATAAGGTCACCCAAAAAAGTATTTAGCCCTTGCCTGAAAAGGTGAATGCTATTGAGAAGATGATTTTAATCCAGCATTTTGCGTGACATTCAGGTCTTTCTTGGCATGGTAGGATACTACCAACAACTTATACCACACTTCGCCAAGCTCCATGAGCCAATAACCTACCACCTTCATAAAGAAGTTCCTTTCCGATGGAAGGATGCCCAGCAGAAGTCCTTCTATGTATCAAGAAAGTCCCTGACTACTCATCCTATTCTGGTGCATCCTGTATTTGAAAAACCCTTCATTCTATTCACTGATGCTAGCAATGTGGTTGTGGGGCCATTTGGACTCAACTGGATGCAAGCCAAGTTGATCATCCTATAGCTTACTTTAGTAAGAAGTTGACCTGGGCGGAATGAAATTAAAATGTAACTGATCATGAGTGTCTGACCATGTTAATGGCCATCAAACATTTCCACCCTTTTCTGTATGGGAATCTTTCTAATTAAAGCTCGTACTCAGGTTTTGGCTACCACAATGTCGCAGTAGGTGCACTCCAAGTAAGATGAATGCTGGCTATTTAATATATGTACATTCAGCTGTTCACATTTTTTCAGGAAATTTATAATACTTGCACCAACTGTAGGGTACTCTGATTTAATAGCATCCTCTGGAAGGGCGACCTCTACTCCTCTTAGAGACAACGCATCTGTGAATGGTTCTAGCTGGTCTGGCGGGCTTTGGCTTCTCCAAAAACCTTGTGTCCACCGTTTCTTTGACTTGTATTTGAGACAGCACATTTACTCCCCCAACTGGCTGTTGGTATAAAGAAGCATCATCATACTGGGAGGCTTCTGCTGCACTTAATACAGTAGCTTCAGGTGGGACGTATGAATTTGAGATAGCGGAAGTAGAGAGTCCCATCACTACTCTGCTCTGACTTTTCCCTGATAACTTTGATCATGTTATATGTAAGGGATCCATCAATTAGGGCACCATCATCCCATGTGCCCAGTGTGACTGCAATTAAAATAACTTACTCCATAGATCCTATGTGTGCGCTTAATATAGGTTGTCTCACTTGGAAGGGTACTCTGAAGATGATTGGCATGACCAGACTCACATCGGTAGAACGCCTGCTGTTGATCAGCATATTTAGGGCTAAAGCGGTAGTTGGTCAGTTGTCAATTGGCAGATATGGGATGGATGTTGTACTGCAGTGAGATCCAGGCGAAACTTGCACCAACTGATTGATCCCCCCTCATAATTAGGGTCAGCAACGGTGACAGTGTGAATCTGTTCAATGTTGGGTGGTGGGAAAGTAACAGCTAAGCGACGTACAAACTGACCAAGTTTAAGAAGAGGTACATCAGGCTCCAACAACGGGGCCATGATGTTGAAAAGCTCAGGGTATGGCTTTACTGAAGAGGACATAGCAATGCACACATCAGCTGCAGATAAAATCCCTGCCCCAATCAACACATGGGCTTCTGCCATAAAATGCTCAGCGAATGCAGTGAGGGTCTCATTTTTCTGAAACCCAATAGTCAAGAGCTCAGCTTTCTACTGTGACATCTTTACAGTTCCACCGAACAACCACAGCACCATCTTCTTAATTTCTTGGTATGTAAAAGAACTATCTGGAAGATAACAAATGACTTGATCAGCACTTCCAGCATCCAGGGTTGAGATCAACAGTTTCACCCTTTGCCAGTACAAGGTTCCTTCAGTTGCAAACTCAAATTGTCAAAAGAACCCATGAATATTTCCATCATGATCAAATGGTGGCAGATTTTCACTGCAAACATTCTGAAGCAGCTCATCTTGTTTTTTGAGCACAGTGTCTAATGAAAGTTTTAATTTCTTGTATGCAACGGCCCCAGCATCTTTTGCAGATTCCTTATCAAAGCAACTGGACTGCAACATAGCAGGCAACTGGGTTTTATTATTTTTATAACTGTTAAATGGGCCCCCTGTAGTGAGCACCACTGTTATAAAATTGGCGGTATCAATAGATACTCTGGCAGATTTTACACAGGGTTTGACCCACTGAGCAATCAGGACCAATGATATGATGATCGTTGTCCACAAAACAACAGTATAAACTTTAAAATAAATATGGAGCACTTGCTCCCACAACCTCTTTTATTAAGTATACCTAATAACGCGGATTCTTATATATTCCACTTTTTCTTTACTCACTCAACAACAACCTTCCTCTTAATTGCCCATCTCGCTTATATTACAGTGTCTTATATGATACCACTCTCATAGCTTGGACTATTTGATCCACCAATTCTCCTCATTTTGGCTGATTATTCTTGAATTTGCTATTTCCTTAATTGTAGGAAATTTAAATTTTAATCATCAAATGTTGACATCGCCTTATTTAGAGGCGAACAAATAATAAAATCGTTATATCCAATAAAACCCATTAATCCCAATATTGCCTCGTCTTGAGGCACTCAAATACTCATATCTGATGTCATTTTTGGCAGATTGCGCCCTAGCTGTCCCATGATTAACATCCAGTCATATGGAATCATGACACCATTCTTCACAAGATGGCTTCCTCAAATCCTATAAGATGGAATGAATACTTACTAGCGTCCTTATTAGCATATCACATTATCTATCATCAAATCATTTAAATGTCACCATTCCTAGCCCTTTATGGTTTATTTATTCTGAAAAGGTTGACCATGGAACAAGCACTTCTGTTATAGTGGGGATAAACTAATGTAATTTGAAAATTAAAAGACACCCTAGAGGGTTCAAGGTCACTCTTGTTGTCTCCAGGATCATCAAGTTTAGGATGGTAGGGGAGTTATGCTGGCTTATTCTTGGATGCAGCATGTGTGAAGGAAAGAATTAACCTTTAGGAACCATATGGGGAACCATGTGTCAATTGTCCTTCTGTTACGTGGGGTCATGTTTTTCAAAAACCATGCTTGGAAATGTTCCATTATATGGCAGTGGAAACAATTGATAGCTTCTTGAATTGTAAGCGTTGCTCCTGTAAATGATTCCAATACTTTTGTATGGATCGTCCATAGTGCTATTGATACTATTAACGCCCTGAGTGATGGGTGGATAGGTGAGTCCATGTTTATAGCAAGCATGTTTCTAGCTAGGCTGAATGGTTGTCCACTTTCTTAGTGGAATAGGTGCATGACCTCTTTCCATAAAGCCACTGATGTTGGGCACTGTTCTAAACGGTGTGCTAGGCTTCCATACGGACCACATACTGTACATGAGGAATGAGTAGCATTTGACTGTTCTGCTGTGCGGTATACTCTCCTCATGCATCTCCGCACATGTGTTTTTATCATGGGTTAAAGTAGAGGGTGATGTGTGTAGCTCCATACTCTTCTTTGGGTCTCCAGGTTGTATGGTAATCCATATGATCCAGGTAATCAATCCTGGCTATAATACTCGGATTTCTGCATATTATATTATCTGCGACTATTTGGTCATTAAATTCCTGTCTGTGAATTAGCCTTAGACGTCCTTGGTGACTGGTTTGGCCACATATGTGGATCTTCCACGTTGCTCTTCTCATGGCTAGGAGTATTTGCTTAAATGTGCAGGAGTGCCATGTGGTCCTGAAGCTGTAGGATGGGACGCCAGATACCTGATTAATGTGTTTAGGTGATCTGGGTTTCTTAATTGGAGTTCTATTGTAAAGTTATATCTTGCTGTTCTAACCCAAAGTATATCTGGAAGATCTGGGCTAGTCACTTGAGCTATCCAGGATTCTAGTATATGGGTCGCTTTCTCTACATAATTAGTGAACCCCATAAATACATTCCTTCTAGATCCAAATAGGTTTTCGAGGCATACAGGGGGGTTGTGGTTGGACCAGAGCCATCTTTGTAATAGGGCGTGAATTATATTAAATAAGGCCGGTGAGAAAGCAATTGCATGGGCTGTAAACCATATGATTGATAGAATCATGTAGTTGGCTACCGTGACCCTTCCTGTTAGACCTGTTTGATGTCCATGTAAGGAGGCAATGCATTTTTTTATTTTATTTAGAAATTGATTTTCCATCATGGAGTTGGCATAACCTCCTGCTTCTAACCATATCCCCAAGTGATGGATAGGTCCAGCTGTCAGCTTGGTGGTGAAGGGAAGTTTCAGTGGGGTTATTGCTGATAAACGCCTCCTATGTCTGGTGAGGAGTCTTATGTTGTATTAGTTTGTTGGCCCATGGTAGATGGCGTCCAATGGGTCTGATATCTCCCCAAGAGTATGATTTCCGTTTTCTCAGTATTAAGTGATTTGTTTATGGCTGAGTAAACTTGTATTACCTTCTCAATTCTGCAAGCATCCTGATTGTTGGATATTCCCACCACACAGTCCTCAGAGAAGGCCATCATTTTGACTGGTGGTTGGCTCTTGACATTGATTCCCTTAAGAAGTGTATTTATATTCCGGATTAGAGGATCCAAGCTAAAATTGTAAAGTAGAGGGCTTAAAGGGTATCCTTGTTTGAGTCCTCTCTGTGAGATGACTGGGTTAGTTAAGAAGCCTGCTCCACGCAAAGTCATGGTGGATGACTCTGTTAACATCATCACCCAGTTTATGAATCTATTCGGGAGTTTTATTTTTGAAGGCAGGCCCTGAGATAGGTCCAGTTCACCCTGTCGTATGCCTTCTGTTAATCCAAGAAGATCAACTCTCCAGAGGTTTTTGACTGGCAGACATTTGTAACTGTGTGGATGTTGTCCCATATGGATCTTCTTGGAACAAATTTATATTGTGATGGGGAGATCGCATCAGTTGTAATTTCTCCTAGTCATTTAGCCATGATTTTTGTGAATATTTTTGTGTCTGTGTTGGTTAGGAATATTGGGCACTAGTTGGATAGGTTTAATCTGTCTCCTTTTTTTAATAAGGTGAAAGTGTAAACTTCTTTGCCTCCAGGTAGGAGGCATGTTTCCATAATACATTTGTTCATGGAGGCTAAAAGGATCTTAGAAATGTTAGTAAAATATTTTATTTAAAATTCATAGAGAACCCCATCAGGTCCAGGGTATTTCCCTCTTGGTGCAATGTGTACTACTTCCCATAATTCCTTTCATGATATTAGATTGATTAAATTATAATTTTGAGTTGCAGTGTCAATATGTGCACTTGTGAGGTATTTTTCGATTTTCTCTGGTTTATCAGTTCAGATTATACAAATTCATATAAGACCTGTGCACTTCAGTTGCAACTTCTTTGGGTGTTTCTGGTATGGATTTGTCCAGTCATCAGACCTGTGTGCAAGCTATCATATTTTTCCAGGCATGTAATTGGCGGAAAAAATAGATTGAGCAAGTTTCTAGATCTTTTATGTTTCTTGCTCTGTATTGAACCCAAACTTGGTGTTGACGTTAGTGAATCAGAATGTTTAGCTGAGCAGAAACCTCCACCCATCTTTGACCCCATCCAGGGATGTACCCTGTGCGTGGGACATTGTTTTCTAGGCGGTTGATTTCTGTCAAGGTGTGCTTGATAATGGCAGAAGCTGCCCTGTAACTTCTAGACGTTGTGTATTTGACTTGTTGGGTTGTTGATTTTTTAAAAAATTTCCCAGGTGGTTAGTGTATCCAAGCAGAAAGGTGTTTGAAAATCCCGGGTTAAGGATATTTCCTCCATCCAGGATTGAAATTCTGAGTTGGCTAAACTTTCTGGGCGTACTCTGCACCATCTGGGTGCTTGGGTACTTGGTTATGCTGGTTTGTAGGACACTGAAACTAGCTGATGGTCAGAAAAGTCAATTTTTGTAGTTTTGATTTTTGAATTTGGTGACAGAAAATTAGTGGTGTGAGTATCAGGTCTATCTGTGACATAGAGATAAGTGCACCTCTGTGTACATGTGATCGTTTCATGTTCTGAAGTAGGGGTAACCTTTTTGGTAGTGGATCATATAATCCCAGGGTGGCCTTTAGTACGCGAAGTTCCACTTGCCCTTGTGGTACCTCCATTGTGTATGGTCATTGGTCAGTATCTGGATTAATCCAGCAATTCATGTCTCTCATGATAAAAGTCCTTGCTGGAAGATTTAGTTGTGTTAAAGCTGTTAAAACTCTCTTTGGTCCGGTGCACCGTTTGGTGCATACACACTGGCTATTTTGTGAACTTTGGTGTGCCATGAGAAGGTTACAGCTAGTATGCAGCCATCCAGGAACAAAGTTTATTGATAAATTTAAAGTTTTGGTTTGCGCATACTATCACCCCGCAGTGTTGTGACCAAAACAATATCGGTGGGAGGAGCATGTTTTCCCATGCCTCCTCCTCTCCCTGTGGACAGTGGGTATCCTTCACCGCCAGTATGTCCACAGGTGGGTTTTGTAGGAGACTCAACTTCTTGGCCCAGGAAGTTAAGTCCTTGAGTCCCACTATGTTCAGCATCCCTATCTCTAATGAGATGCCCAATGCGCCTCAGGAGCGGTTAGCAGGACCCCCCAGCCCTACTTTCTCTCTCACTTTAATCTTCATTGAACCTCTGCTGTGGGGAGCATAACCATGAGTAGGAGTTGAGGTGTATTCTGCCCCTTTCATTACCGCTGTTTTTGCTCCTCTCTTAGTATTGATGGGTTTCTTTTTATCGTCGTGGTGCACTTGTGTGCTCTTATTGGCCGCATTATTTTCTTGTGCATTCCATTGTAGATTTTCATTTCTGATTGGGTTATGCTCCACAATTTTGGGGGGTGCGCTGAACCCCTGTTTTGCCACATTTATTTCCAAATCAGGTTCCAACAAATTCAATCTTTTTGGATTGTTTGTTTGGTTTTCCGCGGGATTTAATTAGTTCATTGATTCAAATTCATCCATGTCTTCCTGGATCTGTTCTGGAGATATGGATGATTCCGCTGAGGCCTTTGCCTTGGCCATGGCCA
Source organism: Massospora cicadina (assembly GCA_022478985.1). NCBI lineage: Eukaryota > Fungi > Entomophthoromycota > Entomophthoromycetes > Entomophthorales > Entomophthoraceae > Massospora > Massospora cicadina. The sequence goes on along the minus strand of JAKSZP010011234.1, from coordinate 14,238 downwards.
GCTTGCGAGCTTGTTTGGCCATTTTTCGTTCTTTTGGGAAATTGGGTCAATTGTTTTATTTTTCCTGTGTTATCCCCAGTTGAATACTTGTGTGGTATCTGTGATTTTGGCATGCTCTGAGTTGGCTTCTCCCATTTCCTCCTCAAAGAATTCCTTTTCTCTCAGGCCTTCTTTTACGGGGCAAGCATGAATCTTGTGCCAAAAGGCCTGGCAGTGGTTGCATATGGGGGGTTCACTCTCTACTGTTGCGCGGAACAGTTGGGATCTTTTTCCATCATTAGTGAAGGATGCGATGTTAGGAATTTTTGTGATATCCTCCACTACCTCCTGGTTTGGGGAAATAATTGTGATTACCTTCCCAGTGCTAAGGGTCAGCATCAACTGGAATCTTTGCATCTCAAATTGTTTAATTTCTCCATAGACTTCCAAGCCTCCTTGGAGTTTTCATTTGACTACTGTGCACACCAGTGTAGTCAGAAGGTAATCAAAAATTATAAAGATATCTTTTGACCTTGTCCAACATATGCATTTGGTCAATACCAAATTCTGACTGTCAGGAAAGTCAAGTACCACTCTGACCTTCGCTGCTTCATTTGTTTCTTCCATGGTTTAAACCCTAAGGTCTACCCAACCTTTGCGGATAGTATGGGTTGTTAAGTACACCACATGTGAAAAAAAATCAAGTTGGACTTCGCCAAATTTTTCCTACATTGTCAGTGTTTCTACGCCCAGGAAAAAACATATCCCATGTTCCACTGATAACAGTGGTTGCAAGTGGGATACTTTTTATATAGCTGCAGTATTTTACCAAAAAATTCATGAAACCCGTGGGGTGCACCACCTCAGGTTTTTTGTTTTTACTGCTGTTTTCGTTTGTAACTGTGCGCTTGGTACCTTTGGGCGGTGCAGATCCAGATCCGCTGCCCTTTACCATGTTCGCCCAACTCTTTACTTTAACACTCATACTCATCTCACCTGGTATTGATTATCAAATTGTACTGTTTTAATTGAATCATATTACTAAAAGTGATAGTAATCAGAAAGAAAAACCTAGCCCTTTATGGTTGAGAACCAATTTTTCCCTCTATTGTGCAACATATATTAAAACTTCTACACCAGAAACCACTGACTTAGCCATGTGAAGATTGGCTGACAAATCATTTAGGTTACAAGCATTAGCTGCTAGATCCATGGGTACTATTTGACAAAGGGAAGCTGATCAATGGAATGCCCAGCGGCTGATTCAGCATGACTTTCAGTTGGGTGACCTCGTCCTATTTTATTATCACTGGCCCAGAAAACAAATACATAAACTCAATACTCTGTGGTCAGGGCCTTACCAGGTGATCTACCATTGGGGTCCCAAGTATTCAATTGCCTCTTTGAAGTTGGGGCCGTTGTAAATTGGGTACACGCTAGATTCCTCTGTAATTATGTCCCTCCTCAGCAAGATCTTGAGGGGGGCATTGTTGGGAATCATGAAAATTGGACAGACCTTAGTGGGATTTGAACTTAGACCAAATTACAACTTGGTCATAGAAGCTCCACCAATTCAATGAGCATTAAGTCTGACTTGAATAATAAAATCCTAAATGAGCAAAAAAACTCAACTTCTGGAAGGACCCACTAATCCTACTATCAAAGGCCTCAAGTCAGCTGGTGAATATCTTGCCATTCAGAGGTCCCCTTATTGGCCACCCTAGCAAAAGAGAGTCAGATTCAAATAGAACCTACGCCACCTGCCACATCATCAAAGAGGTCACATCACCTTGCTCGTTCCCAATTATTACACCAAGTTCCCCTTAAGAAAACCCAAAAATCTTAGCAGCCTATAAACATCTTAGAATCTTGATTAATAAAAATACCTTCAGATCTCCTAGTTGTTTACTATTAATTACTTTGCCTGTTTTATATAGAAGACCTTTCCTGTTTAAAACAGAGTAGGCTCAACAACGAATTTCCGTTGAAAGATTGCCTTATGGAACTTAATCTCCAAGAGATTCCGCTAGAACTGCATTTGACTAATACTTGAACAGCCTTCAAAGACCCTGAACTTCATAGAGGACGACGAAGTCCTACAATAGGGTATTGGATAGCAGAAAGCATGTGTTTTCTCATTTGCTCTAACTTGACAGATCTTGGAAGCATAATTTTGCAGGCCTTGAGGACAGCCACTGCAGCTTTAGAGGGTCACACTACCTCCATGGTGAAGTAGTCAGCAACTATGTTTCAGAATTCACTTTATTAATAATTGACTTAGGATGACAAGGTGAAGCCCCTGTAGTGAGCACCATATATAAAATTGGCGCAGTGGCATCATATTTCCAGTGCATAGTTTAAACACCAATTAATCACAAGGTACTGTATAAGGATATTAACCTCAACAAAAGACTAACATAAAAACTAAATATTTGAAGCTAGGGCTTTTATTTAAACAGTATCAAAGGAGCGCACTGCATTTTCAGATACTGCCAGTGGCCCAAAACTTTCTAGTGGTATTCTTTCTATATTGGATCTCTCAGCTTCTCCAGAAAAAGATTTTCAATCCCTTGACAATCCTCTTTATATATACATAATCTGCCATAGATTTCATTGGAGCTTTTCATGTTTAATAATTCTCTGAATTGGCAGACTAAATATATGATATCTAAATTGGTAAGGAAGCAAACAACTAAGATTGAGGTAATTCTAAAATAAAGATGCAATATACTGTATAAAGTCAAATTACCAGCTAGCTGCCATAAAAAATATAAGAGCCTATTCCCAATGGGTTTATGACGGCATGGGGGCAGCATAGAATAGCATGCTAAAAATAAAACAGGAGACGATACAAGGATTGAGGCCACAGCGCCAGAAGCAAATAGGTCTAGGAAATGAGAGATGCGCCGGCAGGAATTTAGGAATCTTCTTAATAGTAAAGTATTACTTTAAGCCATTACATATAATAGCTGAGGCCGCATGGTTTAGTAACAACTATACTAATTGAATCTTCTATCTAATTGTTAGTTACTGTATAAAATTAAAAATATAAAAATATGGTATCCAGATGGTTGGTCAGATCTGACTACAACAACCCATCAGACATTATCTACTTTAGAACGCACTACTAGTATCAATACACCAGCAGTGTTTTTACAACCTGCTTGTCAAATTAAATATGAATAGAATCTCAATGTCCGCCCATACTTTAAGACTAAGTTCTCTCCAGGTGAGGAAACTAAAGCCAGCAATCTTCAATTATATGAGAACAGCAGGGACAGAGACATTAATAAACAGAAAGATCGCCATGCTAGGGTTGTATGAGGAGAAATAACAAGAGGTTCTTGGAGTTAACTTTATCTCCGCCACACTTGGGCCAAAGTCATGGAGAATCTTATTGTAAAGATCATAAATGTAAAGGATGGTTAAAATTTGAAGCAAGAATTCCTCGCCATCAGAGCGGGGCAGTTTAAATCATTTGTGACTTTAAAAACTGGTAACGCCTCAACGGCTAAAAGCCTTAACAATTGGATTCTTGGATCTTGTTACCACGAATATCATCTTTCTTACTTTTCTTAAATCACAACCACAATTTCTGATGCATATGACTTTGACTGTGAAGCCTGCTAAATCCCTGAAGTCCAATAAAAGGCCTTAATTTCGTCAAAGCCGCTTACAAGATGGAGTCAAGACGTTAAGACCATAAGCAACACCGCCCTTTTAAAAAAAAGGCTGTTTACGTTGCTCAAAGCCACAAGTATAAGCATAAAAAGAAGGCTTACCTACCTTTTAAATGGAAATACCCTAATTCTGCAAGTACGGATGTAACAACTGTTAGAAATAAAGGCACTTCTGGAGAAGTTGTCCTAAGATAAGGGAAGATAATAAGGAATAACCTAAAGAGGAGATTGTAGTATCATTCTTTTGGGTCACACACCACACTTACTGAACTGATGAAGAAGATTCTGGTTTAATAGTGGATCAAGAATACTATCAATTAGATCCCCAATCAAAGTGGTTGTTCCTGCATACCTCAGACTTAACAAATCAAAACTTCAAGCCCACAGAGCAGCCTTATTTGACATAGCTTCTAAGCTCACTAAGATTATTAACAGTATATTGGATGATGAGAATCCAGTGGATACCACGTCAAGAAGTTTAGAATTGATTACCATAAGTTGCACAAGGCTTTTGTGGGTATTCCTGCCTTCCTGAGAGTTAGGAGGTTTAGTAAGACAGTTAATGCAATTCTTACCTCGGGCATGAATATTGATAAGAGTATTACAAAAGTGGTGTGACCATACACAAAATTAAAGTACTAGCAGAACTGGATAATGGCGCTCCAGTTAACATTATGTATTCCAAGCTCATGATGGGATTGAAGTTTGCTCAGGTCATTAATTATCAGGCCAAGTCAGAATTGCTGGTCCTGAGTCAATTTAAGACTAGAAGCTAATTTTACGTTACTCTTGAAATTTGGACGCATTGTATTGTCTGCTCCAGCTGATGTAATTGAGAATAACATCTACAATTTCCTCATAGAAACGTATTTCCTAGATGAGTTTAGTGGAATCATTGACCTCAACCAGAGTTCATTCAGACTACTTAGCTTCCAGATGCCACTTGTGTTTCAAGTTGAGGAGGGGAAGAAGCGGAAGAAGCGAGTATTCCTAGACAAACCAAGCATTTTATTTACCCTCTCAGCTATACCTTGAAGACAAATGGAATAAAGCAGTTAACACTGATAGTAGAAGCAGATTCTGGTTTGCCTTTGTACACCAGCGAAGAGAAGTACCTACTTTCTGCAGAAAAAAAGGTATTTGGTCACCATCAGTATCAATATTTTAGAACAGAGGATGATTAAGATATAATCCCCAAAAGTGTTAAAGGCCTGGAATCTAAAGTGATGCTTAAATTATATGATTCAACATACCAAGGAAAAGTAAAAATTCTTCTTAGGAACATTATCAAGCACCCTGTTAAGATTAAGAAGGGCCAAACTATAATCAAAGAAAAGATGTACCGTTATAGCAACGTTGAATCCATTCACGTCATAGCTTGAATCAAGAAATTTAGTTGTAAAAGCCAACTGCTTAAGAACAACGTGAAATTTATGAGCTTTATTATCAGTATCTAGATATTTCAGCAGCAGTCCTAATGATTATGGCCTTTGAAAGGGAGGAGTTCATAAGATTGAAACTGTATGTGCCATACACCTCAAATCAAAACCTTAATGTTGTTCCAGAAGCAAAAATAGATCAATTTAAAATTTCACTAACTTAGATGCTGGCGTGGTACGCCCCTCCAAGAGTTCTTGGCTTTCTCTCCTTATAAAGTGAGAAAAGAGGTTGGGACCCACAAAACAATCATGAATTATAGAAGACTTAACAACCTGAATAAATAAGATTTTTATGCGCTACCATGCATTTATAATGCACTAAAACGACTTGAGGGGATTGCACTAATTCTAAGGAATGGACCTAGCAAGCAGATCCTGGCAGATTGAACTGTCACCATAAGACCAGGAGAAGTATGCTCTGATTGCCAGAAAAGAACTATATAAACCAACACATATGCCATAGGGTTTGTGCAATGCCCCAGCTCCATTCCAGAGAATAATGAATCAGATTTTGGAGACTTGAGGATTCTAAGTGTGTTCATCTACATAGATGACATCACGGTGTTCAGCAAGACATTTAAGGATCATCTCAAGCACCCAAAGAAAGTTTTTATCCGCAAAGAGAAAACAACCTCAAGCTAAAGAAAATTATTTCTTGTTTCTGAAGAGTCAGTTATTATTTATCAGCTATATATTATTCAAATAGGAATCAAGCCCCAGCAAGGAAGTGTTGAAGCTACTGCAAGGCTGAGTTCCGCTCAAGTGCATGAGAGACGTACATGTGTCCTTGAGCATAAAAGGATGCTACTGCTAATTTGTGATACTTTTAAGATATTGCCAAGTCACTCACGCAATTGCTTAACAAATTATTACTATTCAATTGGACTAAAGTCAAGAAGACGCCTAAAAACAATTTAAGAAGAATGTCATGGTTAAACGACATAATTGTGGGATATATTGTACCACAAGGCTGAGCGGGAGGAGGCCAAAGGGATCAAGCTAATGAACCTTCCTGACTTGAAGCACACCGTGGACCAACGGTAGGTAATGCAAAATAGGCCCAAGTTGGTTCTGAGGGTGCAAGTGATGGTCACAGGAGTGTTACATCCTCAGCTTACAAGTGCACCAATTACTTTTTAAAATTATGTCAAAACGTTATATTTGCTTGGAAAACAGTGCTTCAAGTCCTTTTCAGTAATCATACTATCAAAACCAGCGAAATCCAATCGCAGTCAATTACCCAATTGTGAGCTTAATAAAGCTATAGTATAATAATGGATGGTAGTTTGTGTTTATAGGTTGGAAGGCGCAGTGCCTCGCCTGATAGAAAATGATACCCCAAAATTCTTAAGCATAATATTTTGAGATCAACCTTCTTTGTTGTCAAATAATTTTTACAAAAACTTACGTTTAATTTATCTTATCAGATGGTCCCTTTGTTTGCCTCTTTTCAGACCTCCTGGAGGAGTTCTCTAATAATATAGTTCGTTTTATTTGGTCTAAATTATTTATGGATTTTATTCCCCCTAAGAAAGCCTGGACCCCTCCAAATCGAGGAAACCAAGGACCCTGAAACTGATCTGCACTAGGTTTTGGACTCCACCCTGAGATCAACCAAGTCCTTATATTTTTTGCTTATTTAGTAATTCACAAAACTTTGTACATCCTCTCATTGGGTCAATTGTGTACTGACACCTTTAATGGTGCACTCTTCCCTTTAATGTTAGCATCTTATTTCCTAGTTATGTATCTGCGCAATTTGCACCACCTCTTAGGGAAAAAGAGAGTTACAGATACCCTTTTGGCACAGAAGTTTATAGAAGTTTTAATCTACATATACCTGGACCTTACAAAGACCCTCTATGTCTACATTTATGCCATTGATGTGGGTATGAGCGCCATCTTAGCTAAGTTGAACGAAGAAGGAGTATATCACCTTATAGATTTCTAGTCAAAGGCATTTAACAAATCAATGCGCAATTATGTATAGTTACAGAGCGTAAGCGCCTATCTGTGATCAGTAATTTACACCACTTAGGACCTTAGGTTTATAGGGAAAAGTTCCATATAACTACATATTACGCCTCACTGTGATGGTTGACAAACATGAAAAATTTTATTAAAGCCTCTTAATATAGGCCGCTCAGTTGCAAGTTTACAATTCTAAGATCCTGAACCATGATGGAGAGAACAACATGAAAACTGATGGCTTGTTGTTATCACTCATTTTCCACGTTTAAGAACTCAAGAGTGTTAGGATTTAAAAAGTAATTGGTTTTCCCAAAGAGGGATGGGAAGAAGAAGACTATGCTTTAAAGATTTTGAAGAACTTTCTAAGAAAAACGAGGTTCAGAGAAGGACAGTTGGAAAGTAGTACACAAGAAAAAGTTACCCTATATGAATATGGGTGAATGGATGGTGAAAATCATGGAAGGACACCATTAAGTAGGGCATGGAAGGCTACAGAAGGCATACTAGCATCTCAAGGAGAAATTCTAATGGGAGAAAATATTGGTGATATCATTCAAGCTCTAAGACTCTCTTTCCGCTCAGCCTAACTTTCTGAGCAAATTACACAAATTAATAAAGTAATTCTTGATTGCCCGTTGTAGTTTTGCTCTGGTGTCCTCAGATTCTCCGCCAGCTGCTCCAGTGTGGAACAGTGGCGAAACTCCCCTGCCATTTTCTGTCTGGCAGGAAAACGTGCTCAGACTGGCTCGCCCAGTCATTCCAAACCCATGGGACACTTCATTCCTCCCAAGGATATCGACGCTCACCTCATGCGTACCTAAGCAGTACCTCGCTGCCCCCTGGTGCTCCCTCAGAGCAATATGCGCTACAGCCTAAGAGTTGACTATGGGAAACTCTTCCCATACCATGACTAAGCCATTATTGAAATGGCACAGATGGTGATGACACCTGCCAGTTTTATAGATTTCCGCCCTTTAAGGAGTATTTCGCCTTGGCTTTACCTGTGAATCCAATGCTGCCACTGCAGCAACTGTGCCACTGGTATTTTTAGGGTACCCCTCTGCCTACTATTCAAACCTGGCTCCCAGCGGACACCACTTTGATGGTCCAGTTTGTTGGTTTGCCCACCCACCTCCCTCCTGCAGTGCTCTATCAGGAGCTGATGGACAGTTTGACAGCCTATGACTTCAACCTCATCTTACAATTTGTGGTCCCAAATGGGGTCACACGACTTGCTGGGCCTTGGGCGTATGCCACAATAAGCCCTTAATTTAGTAAAATTGAGGTGTCGATTTCATCTCACACCATTATTCCTTCTTCCTCTGACCATCCATTTTGGGCCCACGTTGAGGGTTGGTAGATGATCTGTCCGTCCTGTTTTGAGTTGGACCACTTAAAACGCAATTGCCCCTCCTTAGCCACTTCCAACGGATCAGATTATTCGTCCACTGACTACAATCCGCTGCCCACCCCACACCAGTTCTGACATGGGGTACAATCCTACCTCCCCCTCCCCTAAAACCTGAGGCTGCAGCTGCACCTACAGCCACCAATCAGCCTCCTCCTCTCCCCATTGCCACACAGGATTCTATAATCAAGAATCAGATTAGACCCCAGTTTGATCCCATTCTCCCTCTAATGAATCAACCAAACATCAACCATATGCTGATTCCCCAATTCAATTCATCTAGAACACATGGAAGTTATTGGCTGAAATTGACGAATCAGGTAAGCTCATTGAAGAACCATCTCTGCAAATTGAGTAGTTTGTTAATGCAGAATGGGACGCTAAATACCCTCCTCGCCTATATTTCACAGCCAAATGCCAAATCATTTTGCAGTGACCACCAGCTTGCAGTCAAAGCAGTTGCAACACTAGAGTGTTATCCCCTCCAAAAAGTGGTCGCCAAATCAGTGGCGATTCTCACAGGAGGTATTCCCCCTCCTGTTATCCCCTTCAACCCTCACACTAAGAAGTAAAAGCACAATGAACCAGTTACACAAAAATGTCAACAAAGCTATCTTGAACGTGGTAATGGTAGTACAGAATCCTAAAGCTAAGATTACCTGAACTAATATCGCCACGTTCATTAAACTCACAGATGCAAAAATTAAAGCTGAAAAAGCTTTAGCCGATTATATCAGTGCCATTTTCTTAGCTAAAAATTTCTATGAAATACCAATCATTAGTGATATTGAACCACATGCCACCGATGCCCTGACGCCCTTACTGTCCGCCTTGACACATACCCTACTCTGGGATGAGAAAGCTGCTGCCAAATATGATCCCCCCAATCCTCCCTCCCCTTCCGCCATGGAGGGATAAGCAGTTTCTGCTGCCCACCTGGTTGGTTTTGCTTTCATTTTAAAATATTCATTAAATTCGTTCATTTGGGCGTTTTGTCTGAACCAATTAGTTACGTTACTTTTAGTTTTAATTTTTAGTTTTGTTAATGTCCATCCCCTGGTCAGCTTACCTCAAATAAATATGAATAAATAGTATCATTTAAGCTCTATAACTCTGTGTCAAATGCGCCTAATACAGAACAATCCCAAAGAAGTTTAAGTTTGATCCTGTCCCTCAAAGAGCTTCCTTTAACAACGTCTCCAATGACTTTAAAGGACCAGCCCAAAGGCATCCAGTGTATTTCACTTTGCCATTGTTTTAATAGACCATTTCACCAAGTGGATACAAGCAATTGCAGTCAGGGAGTTTACCATAAAAATTACTATGAACTAACTCTAAAGCCAGGTATTACTCACCACAGATGCCCTCAAATTTTACTTTCCTTTGCTGGCCGGAACTTCATCTTAGATGTTGTGAGATACTTGATGGACTTAGTGGGAATCAGATAGTAATTTATCACGCCATACACACCCTTTATAACTACAAGCGTGTAAAGAGTAAATGGAACTCCTGTTAATCTTATAGAAGGTTGCAATCAAACATGAATCAAGATGAGACATCTTTTAGCCAACTTCCCTGTTTGATTACTGGTTGAGCTACCACAGGAATAATGGCATGTCACCATATAAAATGTTATATGGAAGAGAAGTTGTGTTAATGATCTTGTTAGACCTAGTGATGGATGCGGATATGAATAATCTATTTCTCAGAAGATTCCAGGATTAGTTAACGGAGGATTTAGTCAAGTTTAAGCTTAATGTCAACAGCAATATTAAGAAGTCATTTGAGAAATTAAAGAATAATAACAAATACTAAGTTTCCCATATATGAAGTGGTACAGAAAGTGATGTTCTACCACATGCGTAGAGGACAACCTGAGAAGTTACAGGCCGTCTTTATAGGACTTTCAACCATTATCATGAGAAGAGGAAATTAGTACTCTATCAAGGACAACACCACATACATCACATAAAAATTAATTCATGAGTGGCACCTAAATTCTTTCCTTAGCTTTTTTGAGGATTGTAATGTTGAAAAAAAGTTCAACTAAAGGGTGTATCCTTTCCCTAGTTTGAATACCCTTCCAGAAAACCCCAATTTAATTGATATTATTATCAAAACTAATATAGCTGGTCAGAATCACAATAATCTCCTACCTAGCATTGTCAGAAAAATGGTTAAGAAAAGTTATACTGAACTTCAGACTCAGCTTCTCAATGAACCACAAAAGAACCCAGAATGCCACGGGCACAGCCATTCATATAACTCTGTTAAATGAGGGTCTAGATAAAAGGTGAGGTAAATAAACATTCAAAAACAAACCAAAGGCCCTCAAAAACATACTAAAAGTAGTTTCAAGGGCAAACGCGTGTCTATCTTGGGCATCCCAGGTGGGAAAAGGGGCTGGGGGGTCAACAACTTCTCAGATATTAGCAGTTGTATGCCTTTGGCAGTGTTGACAGAGAGAGAAGAAAATTCAGTAAGGAGGGTAGTCTTCATGGCATGGAAGGCTTGATACCCCCAAGTGATAATTGCTATCAAAGCTGCAGACAGGGGTAGTGCTTGGGCCCAGAAGGAAATATGTAGGCTGCCAGGAGGGGAAGTCAAGTTAGGGGAGACCACTGTAGTAAATATTTTTGAATAAATAAGGAAAAAATAAATTTCAATTCTAGTTGTTGGAGAATTTTTATTTTTTTAGCAAACTTGAGAATCAAAAAGCACTGCCCTCACCAGCTGACAAACCCTTTTAGTATTTTTGGGGCGGTGAAATTACATTTCTTTCCCAAATTATGTTTAAATGCCTTATGAAAAGGCTGAAATAGTTTTTCAGCTCCAGATTCAAATTTTAGATTTAAAATATAGGAAAATTTAAGGCTGGACTTGGAATTTTGATTTTAAGTTGAACAACTTGCCAAAAAATGGAAACAGGTTGTAATAGAGGCCCAACTTTCTGAAAATAGTGGGGTAATACTGAAATGGATCTGAGGCCACAAATAGCTAGGATTGGTGCTAAGGACAGGGTCAGAGTTGGGCCCCCAAATTGCAGCTAATTAATTGGATTGATTTCAGCTTGGGGTTTATAGGAGTTAGGTGAAGTTAGGCTAGGAGTTCTGTCAAGGCTTGAAACTTATTTTCCCCTCACTTAGACAGCCAAGCTTGCCTTGGGACCATTTTGAAGGAGGAACACTTCTGGGAGGGTGAGGGTGGAGTTGGTGGCAGGTGACTCCTCAGCTGGTGAAAATTTGGGAATGGGTGGGCATTAGGTTTTGGTGGCCTGGTCCCTGTGTCCCTGCTCCCAAAGTCAAAAAATCTCTCAACACATGAGAGAAAACTTCTCAAGGCAAGTATGACTTGGGATCAGGGCTGATGCTGGGCATGGCAACCTTTCCCCTTCTCTGGAGGGGTGCAGACCCAGCGCTCAACTACAGTATGAGCGAGGCCCCCTCAAAGTGGAGAAAGAGGGCTGGAGGTTGCCAATTCCCATTTTTCAAAAAGGGAAAACCTCATAATCCAGCTATAGGGTTGCCGCCTTGTGACTTTAAAAGCATGGCCAGCAACTAATGCAATTTACAAAATTCTAAAGCCCCTTTTATACGCATAATTGATCTTAACATTCTTAGGGCAGAGGCCTTTATATACCCCCTGATTGCTGCAATAATTTAACATCTGCTCACAATGGTATCAGAGGATGCACCAGTATATTTACTGATCAAAAAAGAGTATGCGCCTGATATAACAAATTATGCCATAAGGAACTATATTTTATACCTCTGAGTTTACTTTGAAATGATGGACATATTACCAAAACCCCATCTAAAGAGAGTTTGCTCATTTGTATGACTCCAAGAAATGAGCATATTACCAAATTGGAAGTGAATTAATGTCTAAACCTCAGTTGATTGAGAATACTGAGATACATGCAGATTTAGGAGCCACAAGCGCCAAGGGAACCACAGGAGCCATAGTTAGGCTCAGGGAAGCAGCCATACTTTCATAAAAAACCAAGAGCACCACACTGTAATCTTTGGAAGAAACCCAGAAGATTATAGAAATTCAAGGACTTATACTCCACTGACCCTGAACTGATATACAAATACAGTATTACCTTATGAAAAGAAAATGACTTCTATACGCTAAGCATTAATTTAAGCATCCCAAATCCCTCACATATTATATAAACTTTTCATAGCTCTAGAAAATAGTTTATTTGCAGAATCTGCCATTAACGTTGTTTTTATTTGGTGCTAACAACGCCAAATGTAGAAGAATCATTGGCATAGTTAAGACTTAACCTTATTATTATCAGCAGAGGTTGAGAGGAGCTCCAGTGTGCTTAGCAACAGCCATCATTGGGAACTATTCAACAGCTTCAAAAAGGTTAATGTGCTTGGAAACATGAGTATAAATCCCATGTACCCAAAAACAAGAATCTCAAATTTTCCTAGTGATGCACCTTGTGATCAACTAGATAACTCATTACAACTGGATCGACCCTTCAATCAGCACCCCCTGAGCAAATGGTCTGCATTGGCAATAGATGTCATGGTTGGATGGCATAATAGTAGGCACTGATGCTGGGATAAGGCTGGGCGACAGGAGGCCCAGAAGATGAAGCTTCAGGCTCTCCCTGACCTAAAGCACACCTTAGATCAACGCTGGGTGCAAGCCAAGCATGCCCAGGTTGATACTAATGGTGTGCAAAACGCCCAGCCTCTTATCTCGACCCAGGCTTTGAAACGAATGATTTATGTTTTAAATGAAAATGGTTCAATTTGCTTGGTTGGAGAGCAAGGTTTCGACTCCCGCTCCAGCTATGAAATTTTGACTTCAGGTAAAATAAGGCTTCAATTGATTACTCAAGTGAAGGCACTTTCAATGTACTTTACCAAAACTGATGGAAGCGTCTGTTTATTGGAGCGTCAAGGCTTGGGCGCATTTCCGCAGAACCCAAATTTCCCTGGCACATTTTAAATACGTTTTTGCGACCAACATTCCTTGTTGGTCAACTTTCTTTAATAAATTTAACCGTTATTTTACGTTTTTTTACAATGGTTCCTTGGGCGAACATGGTGGTGGACCTCTTCAGGATGGTCTCCAACTATGTGGGCCACTACCTATTATCACAATTTTCATGAATTCCAGGTGCTTTCTTGGGCCGTTTAGGTCCCCTCCAGACCAAGACACCCAAGCCTACTCACTCCAAGTTACCCTCAACTATGGACACCCTGTTGGTGTCTACTCAACTTGGGAGGTTTCTTACTTATCTGTTCTCATATGTGGTGATTTACACCCTCGCCTGGGTTACCTCCTGCTCAAACACCATTCTAGGTGCCTCATTCCCCATTCTCTTAACGGCTAGTTCCCTAGCAATGTGGGTTCGCGCTCCACATCACTTTGCTGGGAACAAGAGAGTTACAGACACTCTCTTGACATTAATCAACCAACCCTCTATTATACGAGCATAAGAATTATCTGTGTGGGACTTCCAATATTAGGAAATTGGGTGTGCTGGCCATTTATCACTGCCACAATGGTGCTCACCACAGTTTTCTCATTAAGTTTTTTATTAATACATCTCAGCGTTATTTTTACAACTACCAATTGGGAAGTGTCCACCCTTCTTGCTCGCACCTGGTGGTCTCAGACTTTTCGTGATCATCTTCTCAAAACCCTTTTGGGTAGTTTCCCCACCCCAACCCAGAAGGAGCTAGGTAATTGGGCCGTCATCAGATTGAACCATATAAATACTGGAACCAAAAAG
>JAKSZP010011233.1:0-37540 GCA_022478985.1 Massospora cicadina | reverse complement strand
CCTGGAGCTATTTAAGCCTCTGCAACCTGTAAATTCATCAAAGCTCAGTCCACTAGATCTCTCCAGATTCATCAGGGCTCTGGCACCTGATTTATGCAACATGCTGAGGTGTGGATTCATTCCAGCCTCTTTAGACCACTCAGTTACCCCATGGAATTTTCGTTTCATTGCTGAAAGGAGAATAAAGCCCTATAAAGTTAGGCGGTACCTCAAGAGTGACACTTAAAAACCAAAAAATATTTAAAAAGAATAAACTTAAAGAAAATTATTCAACTTACACTTAATTTTGGCATTAACAGAGTAAAAATTGCTAGTGAGAAGTTTCTGCAATCCCATCTTAAAATTAGGGGAAATAAAATATGAGTGATGTTAAATTATTCTTTTATTAAAGTTTAAATGACTATTAAAATGAAAAACCTTCAGCGCATTTGATTACCTACAATGCACTGAATTAAAAAACAATCATGCAAAAAAAATCCAGATCAACTGAACTCATCAGATTGATTGGATTATGAATTTTGTATTAACTTAAGGTAAGATCTATATGTTTTTAGTCATAAAAAACACGATGCTATGAGTCATTTGTCACATTATACCTTTAAAACTCTAGTATTAATATAAAAGCTAGTTAATGTAACTCAGTATAAGCTATAGACTCTATAGAATATATAAACTATATAGATATGTACCATTTTAGTTATCATATTTTTTGGGGAAGGCCAACCATGGGACAGACACTTCTGATATGTAACAATAACCAAGCACCAATATACGTGAGATGCACCCCAGAGAAGGTAATGCTGCCTCCTGTTGCCAACAGAAACACCAATTAAAGGAAGAAGGGTATTGTGAGAAGAGGATTGCGCCACTAATGAGCATGTATAAAGGAAAGGATCTGAGGTGATGAACCTTACCAGAAACCAGGATGAGACCAACTATCATTGATGGAATGGCAAATATCCAAACAACCAGGCTTGAAAGTGGTCCATAAGGTGCAAATGGAATTGTTGCACATCTTTCTAAAGGGTGGGAGTAAAGCCCAAAATGGTGTCAAGGACAACCATGTGTATAGTCCAAATAGAAAATGCCACCACTAAGGCTCAGAGGAAAGGGCATATAGGGGAATTCAAGGATAATGCAAAGATGTTCTTAGATAGGCTGAAGGTCTGTGTTTGCTTCTTACAAAAGAGACGCTGAACCTTATGTCAGATTGCTTGTGAAGGCGGGCACTCTTACAGGTGGTGGACTAAAGTCCCATATTGGTCACACATAACATGTGAAGAGCGGGAGGCGTTAGATCATTCTGCAGTATGGTATACCCACTTCATGCAGCGCCACACATGGGAGCAAACTTGTGGCTATAAAAGAGGGTGATGGGTGTACTTCCAGATGTCTTTCTGTGTTTCTAGGGAGTAGGGGATGTCCAACATGTCCATATATTTCACTCTGGCCATGGTAGGGGACCTTCTGGGTACCAAATTGTTCATAATGGCTTGCCCATGTACTTCCTGTTTAAATTGAAGAGTAGGATGATCCCTCTGCAAAGCATGCCCGCTGATACTGATCCTCCGTTCTGCACTCTGCATATTAAGGAAGATCCTTTTAGAATTGGCAGGGGTCCCATGCAGGCCTGCAGCAGATGGGTGGGATGCCACTTATGTAAGAAGAGAGTTGAGGTGGGTGGGGTTGCGGAGGCCAAGGGCATGGGCAAAGTTAAACTGTGCCACATGTGAAAAGTGTTGGGTTGGGAGTGAGAGGTTGGTTACTGAAGCAATCCTTGTACACATAATTCTGGATGCCTGATACACATATTTAAGCAGGCCCATTCCCCCACTTTGGCGTGAACCAAAGAGAATTTCAAGTTATACAGGAGGAGGGCGACCTATCCAAAGACACCCTTGTATGAGGGCATATAAAGAAGCAAAGAAAGATGGGAAGAAAGTGATGATGTGGGCCGCAAACCATACTTTTGACAGAAGCATAGTGTTGGCAAGCACTACTCTACCTGTTAAGCTGGTTTGTGATCCCTTAATGATGTAACATGTTTTTTATGTTAGCTAGTATGTGGCGTTCTATTATTTAATTGGCGTATCCCCCTGCCTCCATCCATACTCCCTGGTGGCGCACTGGGCCCTCAGTGGAGCTGGACATAAAAAGTTAGCATGAGATGAGTGATTTGGGGTGATTAACTAGATAATCTGATAAGAGACTGAACTACTGGGTCCCTCTGATTGAGGAGTGCAGGGGACCAATGTGCTCACTACCAAGGAGGATTATTTCAGTTTGGATGCGTTGAGGGCTGCATTACTAATCCTGGAGTATCCCCGGATAGTGGGCTCCAATGTGCATGTGTCATGGTTGCTGGACACCCCAATTTTAGTTATCATATGTTATTAAATATGTAAGTAATTATGAAGCTTTTAATTATAAAAGTAAATGAGGCAGGTCAACCTTGGGACAAAAAAGTACCACGCCAAGTTTTTAGACTGTGTTGGTTTTGAACCTGTGTCAATCAAAACCCAACCCAGAGTGGATCAGAAACCACCATGCTATGCTACCCTTCCTCAAGGAGTTTTTAAATATATTATCTACTAAATATAAATGCTGCACTTTTGCAATCTACATCATTTAGCACTCCGGTAGTGTTCCATGACAACAATATTAAGATGTCTTGCAGTTGCTCTTTTTTCTTTAATGACAAACTTTCACTACAATTTTCCAGCAGCAACTCCTTAAACTCATCATAGCAAACAAATTCATTATAGTTGATTAAATTCATTGTTAGTCTCAGAAGCCCTACACCCACCTGTGTGGCCCAAAACTGTCCAATTAATCAATCTCAGTACGTTGGGGTCAAGCTCAAAAAAGTAACTCATTGTCAGCTTGTAATTCAGGTAAGTTCTTATGGGGTTTCCTTGTAGCTACATGTTTAAAAAAATAGGCTGAACACTCTAGATGTAATCACTCAGGAATGCCTATACCCTTAGGGGCCTTTAACCTATAATAAGTGTCAAAGGATCAATATAACTCACAAATGAATAAAAGAAAGTATATGGAGGTATGTTGATAGGTACAAGAGGTGGGGTTTTTATAGGTGATTAGTTACAAAAAAATGCCCACCTATCTAATTATCACATTAGGCGTTTCTACAAGAAATTTAGGTATCTACTTCCTCACCTTACATTAGGGTTTACTCAGACCTAGAGGCAGAAATAATTTAATGCAAGTGTAAGGCAATAACCTAATAACAGAATTAAAAATATTGGCATCATTTCCTTGAATAAATAGTCATTGATTACATTGATGACTAAGTTGGAGCCTCACAAAAAACATCTTCAAAAGTTGCGGTTATTGTGTCTGCAAGCTTTGGTTACAATAGAAGATACTGGTGAACATCTTTTATAGCCTTAAATTTTTTAAGAATCACTGAAATAGCTACAATTAAAGAAAAGCTAAGTCAGAATTTCTCTTTTTGGAAGTCTAAAAATCATTATAACTTTCCAATAAAATTGGCATACAGACCCAATTAAATAGTTTACTAATTTTGTAACATATTGGAAGATACATAATCTGGTTGAAAGATTCAATAATAAATAAACTAAATTACACATATTATATTTCAATAATATTCTTAGTTCTATCTGATTTCATAATTTGTATTCATGCATATTAAATATATAATTTTAGTCTCTAGGAGGTAATCTAAGCTAGTACATGTGATAATAACTGATTTTTTATGCTAAACATGATATCTAATTCAAAATCCATATAAAGTCTATCTTACTTAAAGCTATCTTTTTTATTATTAAACTTAGTGTCATAAAACTAATTTAAATTTTAAATTTTAAATTTATTGCGGGGAAGGCTGACCATGGGATGGACACTTCCGAATATAACTCAGGAAAGACAAAATTAGTACCAGGGGAGGCACCCCAGAGAAGTGATGCTATCTCTTGTTGCCAGCGGGAACGCCACTTATGGGGAGGGGGAGGGGACGTGTGAAGGGGCCGTAGCCACTATTGAGCACGTGTGGAGGAAGGGGTCTGATTTGATGAACCAGACTGGGAACCAGGAGGAGACCAGCTGTCAGCGACGCAGTGGGAGGTATCCAAACATCCACGCTTGAAAGTGGTCCACCAAATGAGACCGAATCTGTGGACAGTTTCTGGGAGGGTGGGGGTGGAGCCTGCGATGGCATCTAAGACAATCGTGTGGATGGTCCACATGGCGATTGCAACCATCAGAGCATGGAGGGAGGGTGGAAGGGAGGAGGCCATTGATAGAGCAAACATATCTCTTGACAGACTGAAGGGATACGTTTGATCCTGGCCCAGCAGACGTTGAACTTCGCGCCATATCACTTTAGAGGTGGGGCACTTCTCCAGGCGGTGGAACAGCGTTCCATACTGGCCACACATGACACAGGATGAGTGTAAAGCGTTAGAGCGCTCAGCTGTATGATACACCCGCCTCAGGCAGCGCCACACATGGGAGCGGACTTGAGGCTGCAACAGAGGATGGTGTGCATATTTCCAGATAGTTTTTTGGGTCTCAGTGGAATAAGGGATGTCCATCATTTCCAGGTAGTCCACCCTGGATAGGACATGGGGCCAAATGGGGATCACGCCATCATGGATGGGTAGCCCCTGTACCTCTTGTGTGAACTGAGGAGAGGGGCGTCCTCTTTGGGTTGTATGTCCGCTAATATGAATTCTCCACTATGCACTTTGCATGGAGAGTAGGATTCGTTTGTAGTGGGTTTTAATCCCGTGAGGACCTGTGGCCAATGTGTGTGTTGCGAGGTATTTCATCAGGGAGTGGGGGTTTGATAGATTGTTGAGGCCCAAGGCTCAGGAGAAGTTGGAGCAGGCCGCGTAGGACCAGTGTTGGGATGGGAGTGTAGGAACGGTGACAGCTGCGATCCAGGTGCCCAAGATCTTGGCAGCATGGGCTTTGAAGTCAAGCAGGCCCATGCCACCTTGATGATGAGGGCCAAACATGACCTCTAGCCGTACTGGTGGAGGGCGGCCTGACCAAAGCTATCCTTGCAGCAAGGCATACAGGGATTTGAAGAAGCTTGGGGAGAAGGGGATGGCGTGGGCTCCAAACCAGACTTTGGATAGGAGCATAGAGTTGGCTAGAACAACCCTGCCAGTGAGGGTAGTAGGGTGGGCTCTGAGAGAGGCGATTTGCTTCATCACGTTGTTCAGTATATGGCACTCCATTACTGCTGATGCATATCCGCCTGCCTCCATCCACACGCCCAGATGGTGCACCAGTCCTATGGTAGGACGTGGCACAAAGGGGAGCACCAGTGGAGTAGTGTGTGTTGAGTTAGTAAGGCGTGGGCGTGGGCGAGCAGATGGGCCAGGTTGGGAACTAATTGCTGGGGCCCAGCAGTTCTGAAACTGACCAAGGAGGATGATTTCAGTTTTGGAGGCGTTCAGTGTTGTGTTGCTTACCCGGGAATATTCCTGGATGAGGCCTCAAGCGCACATGCATCTTTATTATTAGACACCCCCACCACGCAGTCATCTGCAAATGCCATCATCTTGACTGGGGTTTGGCCTGGCACATGGACCCCAGTGAGTTGGGCATTCACATTTCGCAGTAGTGGGTCAAGGCTGAAGTTGTATAAGAGTGGGCTGAGGGGGTCCCCTTGTCGCAAGCCCCTTTGAGGGCGGACTACTTCCATTAGGAAGCCTGGGCCATGCACTGCCATTGTTACAGATTCTGTGAGCAGCATCACCCAGTTGATGAAGCGGGGGGGTAGGCGGAATTGATGGAGGCAGGCCCTTAGGTATTCCCAGTATACTCTATCATAGGCCTTTTGTTGGTCCAAGAATACCAGTGCTCCTGAGGCTGTGGACTGACATGCATTAGCCACAGAGTGCACGTTATCCCAAATTGACCTTCTGGGGATGAAACTGAATTGTTCTGGGGAGATGGTGGCAGATGCTACAGTCCCTAAACGGTTAGCCATGATTTTTGTTAAAATTTTGGTATCTGTGTTTTTTAGATAAATGGGGCACCAGTTGGCTAAGTTAAGATTATCCCCTTTCTTGTAGAGTGTGACAGTAAAAGCCTCATGTCCTCCTGGTAGGAGGTACGTTTCCAACAGGCTTTGGTTAAGTGAGGCGAGCAGCAATGGGGATATATGTTTGAAATATTTTTTGTAGAACTCATATGGAATGCCATCTGGGCCTGGGCATTTTTGGTTTGGCGCACCACGAATGGCTGTCCATGATTCATTTGGAGTAATTAGATTCATTATTTCTGGGTATTGGAAAACGGTGCAGATATGAGCTCAATCGAGAAATTCCACCACTTTGGCTAGCTGAATTGGTTTGGCTCAGTATAACTCAGAGTAATATTTTTGCATTTCAATTGCCACTTCAGCTGGTGTGTCCACAATGGAATTATCTGATCTTTGCACCTGTGTGCAGGCCACGCTCTGGCGTGGTGCGAAAATTTTTTTAAAGAAATATGCGGTGCACTTGTCACCTTTAGTGATGCATGTGGCCCTGTATTGGACACAAACCTGATGTTTGTGTTGCCTTTCAAGTGCGTTGAGGTGGGCGGCTGCCTCCACCCACTTCTGGCCCCATGCAGGGCTGTATCCTGTAGCTGGAATGTTGGACTCCAAGTGGGCCAATTCCACCAGAGCGCGCGAGATAACCGCCGATGTGGCTTATGAGCATCTGGAGGAGAGATGGCGATAGTGGCAGATGGTGTCCTCTTTGAAAGTTGCCCATGTGGAAATGGGGTCCGCGCAAAATGGTGTAACAAATGATTTTGCCAAAGTTGCCTCTTCCACCCACGTGGAAAATCCTGGCGATGCGAGCTCAGGGGGGGCGGATTTTGCACCAATGTGGGGCCTTAGCAACTGTGACCGGTAGGTGGTAGGTTATCAAGACCAGTCAGTGGTCGGAGAATTCCATTTTCATTGTTTTGAAGTGGGAGATGTGGGGTTGGAATTTCGCCAGCGTTAGAATAAGGTTGATGCGGGTCATGGACCTTAATTGGCTGTTGTGGACATGGGGATGCATCATGTTTTTGAGCAGTGGGGCATGTTGCAGCAGCGCATCCATTAACCCAAGGGTGGCCTTTAGAATGCATAGTTCTATGTGACCCTGTGGGGCGTGGGGTGAGGGAGGCCACCGGTCCATTGGTGAGGTTAGCCAACAGTTCATGTCGCTGACTAGGAAAGAATCAGGGGGTAGCGGGAGGGATTTGACCAATGAGAAAAATTCCTGACGCTCATGTGCACCATTTGGGGCATAGATGTTGACGATTGTGTGCACTACATCAGCCCATGAGAAGGTGACAATGAGCACTCAGCCATTTAGGAATGTTTCTGAGGATGTGAATTTGAAAAAATTATTTTTCTGAATTAGCACCCCACAGTGCTTTGACCAAAAGGATAGGGATGGGAGGAGCATTGTTTTCCAAGCTTCCTTGGAACCTCGTGGACAGTGGGACTCCTGGATGGCCAGGATATCCACGGGTAAATTGTGTTGTAAAAACTCAGTTTCTTAGCCCAGGATGGGGAGGCCTTGAGTCCAGCGATATTCAATGTCCCTAGAGTGAAGGTTTCCCCCATTGCACCTTAGGTGCAAGGGGGTGGGCCCCCGGGCCCACCAGCCTCTTCTAGGCCCCTTGGGCTTTCACAGCAGCGCGGGTGTTAGAAGCAATGCTATTGGAGTTTTTGTTGATTTTTGTGGAAAGAGTTGCATTGGCTTTGGCCTTTGCTTTTTGTTTTCCTGACGTCAGACGAATTTTTTGCGGTGCGGATAAGTTCGGTGCACCGTTGAGTGGGTCAAAATTTTTTTTTCAGTTGGGATAGGTCCCAAGTCAGTTTTGACTGGAGCTTGGGTGCAATGATTGGGTGAGATTGAATCTCCCATCAGATCCTCAGATTGAGTGGCCCACTCAGCATGGGCTTCCCAATCTGATTGGATGATGGATTCCCAAGTTGCTTCCACTGCAAAGGTCTCCATGTCCTCCTGGTGTTGTGAGTGTGGGATAGCTGTGGTGGCCTTGGCCGCTTCCTTGGCTGTGGCCCTATGGGCCTGCTTGACCTTCTTCCACTCCTGCGGGGAGATAGGCTTTACCAATAGGTAGCAGCCTTGTGCTCCCCATGGGAAAGCCTCCTTGGTGCTTGCAGTTGGTTTGTAGTGCGCCTCTCCGCTGGCCATGGCTGCTGAGGGGTGCTCTTGGAATGTGACGCCCTCCTTGATGGGGCATGTGTGCGCCTTATGGCCAAACGCATCACAGTGGGTGCAAATGGGGGGCGTGCTGTCCATGGTCACCTGGAACAGGTGGGTGGTATGCCCTGCGATATCAATAAAAGTGGAGTGCAGGATCTGGGTAGGTCCTTCACAATCTCCTCAGTTGGGGTCAGAACTGCGATGGCTTTGCTGGTGCACAGGTGTGGCATCAGCATGAAGCGTTGCATTTTAAAAGATTGTATTTCACTGTATACGGCGAGACCATCTTTCAAGTGTTGTTCCAAAATGTCATGTTTTACCATAGTAGGCAAAAAGTCAAATGTGAGGAAAATTTGGTTTGATTTTATCCATCTGGTGCGTTTGGTTTCAACGACCCATTGCCCTTTGGGGAGGTTGACCACTATGTGCACCGCTGCAGCCTTGTCTGCTGCTTTTTTGCTTTTGAAACCTAGGTCCAGCCAACCGCGTGACATGGAGTGAGGTGCAATGTACACCGCGGTCAGAAAAACTTTGTGTACATCTTCACAAAATTTTTCCCATAAAGCCATTTTTTGGATGTCCAGATACACACGGACTCCAAATTCCACCAATGAAAGTGGCTGGGAGTGTGGTGTGTTGATGTACTGGTTGCATTGTGCTTGCCACGCGAGTATCTCTGGGGAAATTGTGACCGCCAGTTTTTTAAGATTTTTGTCTATTCCACCAGATTCTCTGGGGCGTTTTCAAATGTTGGAGGCTGCGGGCCTTCCACCTGCTCCTCTTACCTTGCTTGCCCAACTGCTCCCTGACATGGGCGCAGACTAATCTCCTCTGTGAGATTATCAAACTAGATTCAGTCTTGAATTGAATAGGTTGCAATAGTGATTGCAACGAGAAAGAAAAGTTCCATAAAACTAATTTATATAATCATAAAATTGTTTTAAATCAACTCTTTTTATATATCATTTACTTACTAATGGATTACATCAAACAAAAAATAGTTTATATACTAAAATTTTTTTTAAATTTATTAAAAATTATAAATACTTGCTATTATTAGTTCATGATGAAATTTTGCTTTCTCTTAAAGATTAATTTTATATAATTTTTATTATTTAAGTGTCATTTATACAGATATTCTGATGTATATAAACATTAGTAAGTTTATTCTATCAGTGGATCAATATAGAACTATATATTGAACTATTTATATAGTGTATAGTTAATGTAGCAAGTTCACTGCCTAAAGTGATTTACTATAACACAAATTAGAAGTTCATTTATACAATATCATCACTAAAGTGCATAATACTTAGAGCCCTATATTAACTGCAGTATATTAACAATCCCTTGCAGAGATTCAGTAAAATTGATTTTATAAAAATCTCAAGATAAATAATAATTAAAAAGGTTGAAAGAGAAAGATATAATACTTAGACTATGTTTAAGAAAGCTTTATACTAATATTTAACTGAACATACTATTATATGATTTAAATAGAACTGAGGTTAGATGGAAAATTAGTATTAATTTGATCAGAAGTTTCTAATTATATAAATATAAGAAATATATTAGAATAAGCTTATTAATATCATCACAAATTATGAGCAAAAATTTTAATTAATCAAAATGTGGCATTGATACAAGCATCTTATATCTTAGAAGACAATTAAGTAACTAATGACTACATATTAATTTTCATTGGTGCAAATAGCTTATAAATATATGTGAAATATAATATCAAGGTTTAGCCATAGTCATATATTAGCTTATGCACATACTACTATAGCTGTTTATCTAATTGATGCACTGTTTTTATAGTAAAGTAGAAAAAGTAAGTGTTGCAGATTTTATAACAATATTTGTAATTTTATTATTTTTTAGTCATTTATTGTTGACCTTATATTATATTATTATACTGACTACTTATATGAGCTGAGTGCATTTGAATGAAATATCATAAGATGCTTAAACGCATATAAAGTTTAGATAAGATGATAAAAATTATAAGGCACTATAACTGAGGAATAAACTTGTTAGGTTTATCCTAAGAATAGAATATTTTTATCTTAAGCAACTAATTAAATTTGCTACCAAATAAAGCTATTTATGATAACAATAAGATTAAGTAAGTGTCAAGCTATACTTATGACCAGATATCTTTAAATGAGCTTGTCCTGATTGGATGTTTTTATAATAGAATTAAAGCAATTTTTGCTGTTTGTGTCTTAATAACTCAACAACTAATTACAAGAGCTTTTTCTATAGTTACATCAGTGTAATGTACAAGGCTACACATTATATTGAAAATAAAAGAGTCTAAATCAAGTAGTTAGAATGATATTTCTCACAGTAAAGTATCAGGCGATCCATGCTAGGCATTACAACATGGATCTCTTCAACTAAACTGGATATTACATCAGAGGAATTGTTAGCTTATTAGTTCTCTAGACTGCAATATGAGTTACCAATGTGTTATGAAGTTATCAAATTAGCGGAGTGGTCAAAGAAGATGAAGAAGATGGGGTAATCAGACTACCTATTCAGTTAAAAAGGATTCAATATTTATAGTATGAGGTGCAGGGGAGCCCAAGTTTGCTTTATAGAGCACTTTAAAGTTACTAAGGAACCACCTGAGGCTCCAAGAAACAAGAAGGAGGATGGCTTTAATGCCCTCTATCCAATAAGGGGTTAGCCGTTTTAGTGGGAGCATGTTGGCGACTGTGATGATCAAGGCGCTGCATGACCATCCCATAGCCCTGATCTCTCTAAGGTGGAGATTGGAGATCTTAAGAATATTGGTAATGATAATGAAATTGTAAAGTTCAAGGGCAATAACCCTCAAAAATGACGCAATGAGCAATCAGATGCCAACAAATTTAAATAAACTTCATAGTGGAGGTGGTAAGGGCCACATAAATAGATTTTAGGACAGTCAAAGGTCGCCAACCCAAAATCTGTCAAAATGAGAAATGATGAGGACAACAGCAAAGGGCAGCCCAGCAAATCAGGGACTTCCAAGCTAAATTATGCCAAAAATGGAAGTATTGAGAGTCAAGGGGAGCAGCAGCTGAGAAAATCAGAAGTCACCAGAAATCTTTATGAATTTTAATCTAAAAGTTTGCAATAAGGTCAACACAGAAATGCCAAGCTCTGATTTGTCCTCAATAAATGATTTTGAGTGCAGAAAAGTTCTTATAACAACTGGGGTACCTAACAAACAGTCTAGAATGGGACTAGACGGGAATATCAGGGGCTGAGATTCTCAAAATAGGCCTGTGGATAGCCCACCGCCTGTGGACTCTGTGGTAAATGATTCCCCATATCCTTTGCTTTCTAACATACACAACCAGATGAGGGTGTTTAGGACAACTTTGTCTTCTAATATATGCAAATAAAAACCCCAAAGATTGAAAATAAACTTTAAAATCTGAAAATCATCTGTTGAAATTTTGTGGTGGTACTCTGGATTTTGAACGGAAAATAAAACAATACCTCTGGTTTAAACAAGGCTTTCACCTCACTGTATGCCCTCTATGGTGGACAGAAAATCCCCCTAAGTGTCAATATTGTCCTTACCATCTTTTTAAGGGTTTAGCAACAGCTGTTTATCAAGCCAACAAATGGGATCATTAACCACTGCTGCACTCTCCTGCTTGTGGGCCCTTGCTTGGGTCCTCCTGCCAAATTGGTTCATGGCAATGTGGAAAGATTCCATTCATCACAGCCACAACGTGTCACAATGCTCAAAATATCTTAATATATATAAAAAAAACTCAAAAATAATTGGAGTTATGAAATTTTTATAAATAAAAAACAGGGAAATGGTGAGAACAAATTATCCAGTACTCTCTCATGTGAGAGCACTGGCCTTATAGAGGGAATGTGCATTGACAGGTGGCTGCACTATTCTTGTGTTACCTCAACCTGTGGTATCTTCTAAAGTTGTAATGTATTTTCAAGCTTGCACATGGGAAGGGTCAGAATCAGAATCATTGCAAAAATTTGGGTTGGAGATGTGATGGGGCATGCCATAATTGGCTGCTCCCTAATTAGCTACTAAACTCTTTGAAAGTTTCCCAGATCAAGATGCACTCCACATGTGGTGGCCCAACATTCATACTGGCATAGGAATATTGACAAAGAAAGATTGGCAAAATTTGTAAAAGGGAGAGTCAAAATTGGCAGCCAAGAAATTAAAATTTATAGCAAAAACCAAGAATCATATCATGAATTAAATTATAAGGGTCTTTGGGATTTTGGGAAATGGAAAATTTTGTGGAATTTGTTAGCTGTATAGAAGAATTTACCTGAAGTGAATTCTGCATTTTTAGCAAGCCAGTTGGAAGATTTCCCTGTATAAGAGCCTAATTCCCTCAACATACAAACCTTTAGGCAGTGTGGGAATTAGGGCAGCATTGTAAAAAGGGGTAGTAGGTACTGGGAAGCCAAAAAAATATAGGGTAAGTTGGGATGAGTCACTAAAAACCTCTATAGATTACTATGGTCAGAAACTTTCAAGTCTTTTAGATCAACATACAAGTTGAGGCCTTCAATGTTCTCCATTGGCAAAGGCCTTTTGATCACATAAATTAAAGTCATTATTTTTGTGGTGCAGGAAGGTGGGGGCCAATCCAGAAGACACCATCATTAGTTCAAGCATGTGTTATGATTCATTATTGAACTTTCCAAGTCTGCCTTTGATAGCATGTTCTGAAAGAGAGGGTTTAGTAGTTTGCTCATCAATGTTTTATTTGAGAGCGAAAATCTCATTTTTTTATTGTATAAAACCCAACAATTCAAAAGCAACCTGCAGAGGAAGCCAGGTCCTCAATTTAGATATGGGCCCTTCAGGGAAGTTGGCTAAGAAATCAGGAGGGGATACCCTTGCACAGGGGCTCCATGGCCATATGCAGAATCTGTCAAAGAAGGTTATTTTTGGGGCAACTTCCTCCTTGATGGCTAGCTTGTGGTGGAACTTGTACATGGAGTATCCTTTTGAGGGCATAAACAGCACCGGGTATCAGGTTTAAGTAGTGGGTAAAATCTCAGATCAATTAAATTGAGGCTCACCTTGTATATTGGTTGTCATCGTCAACTCAATTTGAATCTCTCAAATGGGTTGAATTGGGATAAGTAGTCCCAGCAACAATAATATTTTAGTGGAAGGTTTTTGACTGGATCATCATCAACTGAGGCAATTTGGTCAGTGGTTGAGAAGAAAATGTTAGGATCATTGCAGTATTGTAATTTCCAAATGTCTGGTACAGGAGATGCCACACTCACAATTCTTTAAGAAAAAGGGGAGGATGGAAACACATCTAAAAATTACACTGGTGTGGAAATAAGGTAATTGCTGGAGGGGGTGGAGTGAAACTTTTGGCTGCAAGAAGTGAGGTGAATGTTTCATTGAGTCATCTAACCCAAAATATTATTGCAAACAGAAAATCCATCTTCCACAAGAGATTGAAAATGTTTTCAGGGCCAAAGCAGATCATGGCTAAGGGGGAAATCACAAGATGATTGTTTCAATGGAAATCTCATATTGTTGCAAAAGTGAAAGGCCCTATAAGGCAGCAGGGTATCATTTCATTATATTAACAAGCTTATGATTTAGATCAATAAAGATGAGTATTACAATTGTTAGACCTCAAAGTTTCTACTTTATAGATTGAATAATTAATACATAAAAAAGGTTTATTTAATGCTTACTCAGCTTTATATATTAGTACATATTTGGCTGCTACTAAACATAATGTTGGGTGTAATATATACTTCTATAAAAACACTTCAAATGATGTGCAATTATTTATGAATCAGTATCTAGAGCACTGCACTATGTGAAATTCCTTACAATCTTAAACTTAGTATAATAATTATTTAATAAGCTATTGAAATAAGCCAAAGATGAAATTGGCTGATTTTTTTTGAATTATCTAGAGAAATGAAAATAAAAAGTAAGGCTTATTAGAATGTACAAGAAAAAATTCATATTTCATTTGAGGCAAGCCAACCAGGATACATACATTAAAAAAATGAAACTAAGAATAGAATTCAATTTGAAACCTGAACATGATAACTCCACTAAAAAAGATTCCATCCAACTCCATATTGAGACTCAGATCTTTCAGGTTATGTCATGAGTAAGATGTTAATGTTGTTAAACCTACTAATAGCTAGTAGGAATCTTTGTCTGGCACCTCAATCAATGTGCAAAGGGTGGTATCAAACCTGCATCCTTCAGGTTGGTGGTTGTATGCCCTATCAACTTACCTTTAACCCCCTTATAAGATAATTATGATCTGCTTTAAATCTTATAACAAAAAGAAAACATTTATAGTTAAAACATCATAACATATATTAAATTAAAGCATAAAAAATATTTTACTTTATGTTAAAAAGTAAAATGTGAATTTTTTAGAGAACCTTATGGTGAGATAAGCTTAAGTTCTTAGAAGATATGCATGAATGATCTACATACAAATTATATTTTAATTAAGAAATAAAAGCTTTTTTGCCTTAGTAATATGTTTCACATCAAAGAATTCTTGGAGTATATTAAACTATAGAGTTAAAGTAGGTATGATTTATTTTGTTTTTAGTCATTATGGAGTTTCTATATAATATAAGGCCAATTCTTTAAACAAACAATCAACATAGTTTCTTTTATACTATATTTATCTAACTTTGAAATATGAACCTTAATCTATAAGCTTATATAGATTATTTTTTTACTTTTCTGAGAAAATATTAGCCTTATGATGTAAAAATTAGCCAACTCTTACTAATTATAGTTTTTAAATTGTACTATATAAACAAAAATTCTTTTATTTTGTTATTATGTAATATCAATTCAAGACTTTTATTGTCATAAATCTCCTAAATTTAGATTTATAGATAAAGTTTACATATTATTTTTAGAGTAAGTTAATCACTAAAAGTGTAAAGAATAAGAAAGTGATTAAGGACTCTGTGGAAGCACAGGCATTCAAAGAGTCCTTTATAATACTTACCACAAAGAAACATATATAAAAGATAGCTATTTAAATTATAGATTAATACTTATTTTGTATTAAATAGCCTATGCTCATAATACTTTACATAGATCTGATGAAAGAGCACGCTATGTTACAAGAAATACATACTTTAAGAACCTATTGCTTATAATTAAACCTAATATGATCAATTAATATAAATTAGATTATTACATAATAATAAATAAGATCACAGAAAATCTGAAAACTAAGTATACCTTTTAATTAAAATGTATATAGATTACTAACAAAAGCTGTTCCTTTATTTATCAAGCATCTAACCCATTTTACTAGGACAAACCCATTAAGAATAGCTATTAATAAGTCTAGTAACCATAATAGCTTACATTATAAACAAAAAAAACAATTGTAAAAGGAGCATAATCTAAGATAATTTTATCTAAAAGCTAACTACAAATGAAGCTTTTTATAGTACTGTTTTATATGGTAAGCTTATATTACAGGTATAATCAGAAAATAGTTTATATAGCGCTCTAGATGATAATACAGAGAATATATGAAGCTTCAGTCTAAATTTATAGGTTAAAAGAGATCACTGGAGTATAGCATAAGAGGCTAACTTTATATATAATTGATATCTATTAATAATAATAGTAATCAACTTACTATGTATAAAAAAGATTTCCTAGTTCATAACAGCATGATTATTTCTAGATATGCAAAGTAAATGATGTGACAGGACTTCATTACAATATAATAAGTTGATCACCTCTGATGGTGGGATTTACCCCAATCCAAGGAAACAATTACTTCTGATGTTGGGGGTAAACTTGATCCAAAAGATTGACTACTACGCTATTAAAGTACAAACCTAATCTAAAATATTGAATACCTCTTTTTTGAAAAGATTATAAGATGCTGCCAACATTGAAAAAATGATTTGGATGAAGATGTGCCTCAGAAGTACTGGAATTTTCCAAAAAAATTGGTGCATCAACCTCTATAGATATTAATACCTAAATAAAGTGATAATTAATGTTCATTTGCAGTTTTTTTGTTTGCCACTAATAATTAGCTAAAATTAAGGATAAATAAAATTAAGAAAAGTTTCCTCAATTGTATACTTATTAAAATATTCTTATGCAAAGTCTTTTTGGCACCCTGAACATTTTCTTGTATAGTTGAAATTTATCCTTCTTATATCAAAAGATTTCTGGTGATCCTTACCAGGTCTTCAAAGTCCGCAGTGAACATTGAAAACCACAATGAACAAAAGTGGCTCAGCTTCAGAAATCTCTTCTTTTTTTTAGTACTAGATGGTATTCAGAAATCTCTTCTTACTATGAACCCCTCGCCTCAGTGAGTAGATGGTTAATGTGCATGTAGAAGAACTTGTCTCATCATGTAATCTTCAATTACAGCTTTCATGGAGATGCATATTATTACCCCATCCACTGACTATTTCTATATGAAGATCTTGGACTTCTAAGATTTCATTTAGCTCCTCATTACTGGGGACTTTGTCCTGGGTGGGAAAGAAAATTAAAGATGTGCTCTAGGTGCCAACTCCATTGATGAGTCTATGCTCTACTGCAACTCTCAATGATTATCAAGTTGGATTAGGCTGCACTGAGCACTACTTACATCAATTTTTCAGTCAACTTAATACCATTTATTGCAGGTGGCAAGAGTCCATCATCAAGAACTACTCTGGCATCTTCACCTATCAAAACATTATATACACAACTATTGAGGCTTTTCATTTTCAATACTAGGTGACTCCATTAGTGTGCCAGGCCAAACAGTATGAAGACTGATGGCCCTTGCTTTTTCACAATCATCAGTGACATTTTCCTACAAATTTGCAGGGCAACCCACCAACCCAACAGACAATAACTTCTTCTAGGGAATGACCACTTGTTATATCTCAGAGGTCTTCTTCTGGGGCATGTCCAACAATTGTGGTTCAGTGGCCTCTATTGAATCCCTTAGGGTTCTCCCCTTTAATCATTCCAGTCCTTCATTGTTGCTACTAGTTTCCCAAATTTCACATGGTTTACATCTAGCCCAAGGTTGGAAGTTGGTTGTGCTGATCACTCCAGGTGTTTTAACCCAGCACCTAACAGCTGGAGATCTTCCATTCCTCCTCCACCAGCCAAGCTGAACTACATCCACTTTAAAACTAGCAGAGATAGATATCCATAATTACAAAATAGTTTGAAAATTGTTTTAAGAATATTTTTATTAGGAGAGATCAACTATTTATAGGCATTTATTGCCTATCCATGTCATTGGCATTCATTGACAGCATTGTCAGCACTCTCACTAATGATTCTTTCAGTTTAGCATTTTTCAGCACTCTCACTGGCGATTATCTCTCTTAGCATTCATCAGCACTCTCACTGGCAATCCTCTCCAGATTCCGCTCATCTCAAAAACCAGTTAATTGTATATAAACTATTTATTATTAAATACTTTGAGCATCCTTGGCATAAGTCATTGGTACTTCAAATTAGCAGCAAATTCATAGTCAGATGGTTAATAATAATCTGTTAGCTTTTCACCAGAAAATTCCACAAACATCTTTCATGGCAGTTGGCATTAAGATAAGATTCTGATGAACTTAAACGATTAGTATTAATTAGTTTGACATCCTCAGCATAAGTCGCTGGTGTCAAAATTGACTAAAAACTCTATTGGGATCATTTCCCAATACTTTTGACATCAAATTTAAGAAATTCAGTATCTTGATTAATAATATTAATTATCTCAAAATCCTCAGTCTCAGTCACCAGTGTCAAGAACCACCAATTTTTTATCAGGGATGATCCCTAATACTTTCTTGATCCTGCAGATCAAGACAGCTCAACCCAACCAAATGGGGAGCACAACTTGGGGTATTATTAAAAAAGAATCAAAGTTAGCAAACTAATCAGCAATCATCCTCAATTAATTATTATACTTATTTCATTAATATGTGAGGAATATCACCTGGTTAAAAATCTAACAACTAATTACATTTTTAAATCTGCTTTCACTTTCAATGGAGAAAATTGGAGTTAACACTGAAAAATGACAAACCTGAATGATATGGAGTCTTGGTCAACTTGCCTCAAAAAGGGTGATTATATCTCTGTTCAGAACTCTCCACCCACCTATTTGTCTAGATGACAATCTCAAAAATCAGTTTGGGATTAGCACAATGGGTATACTATCTCAGATTGACACCTTAAGAGAATTTGTGAAGAAAAAAATTAGTCATTTTGAGGAATTAATTCATTAAAACTGGGATCCACTGAAAAATCTCAATTTTCTTGTCCTTTAATTTTGGGTGAACTTAACCTTAATGGGACTCCAGAGTCAATGACATTTTGGGATTCTGGAAGATCAAATCAATTTTCTTGTTGCAACAAGTGCAACTGCTTGTCACCTAGCTAGGATGTGTTACTAAGGATATTGAACTCAAACAAGATGAGATTCCATTAAATGTGGAAGTATCTTTCTCTGCAAATCATGGGCAAATGGGAGCCTTGGCAGCCTTACCTTCTACTATGAAATGGTTGTAAAAGTGAATCCTCACTATCAAACAGCGTCACCTTGAGCTTAAGGAGACAATTTTTAGCTTAAAAACAAAGTTAGAAAGTTGACCCAGATCTTTGCTTTTAAAATGCCCTTTATTTGGCCCACAAGAAAATTGACCTTTACATCAACAATGTGAATGAATTTCGCCATCAATTAGACACCATTCGACCACATTAATATCTTAGCAATATCAAATCCTGTCAAACTGAATTTTTATCTCCCGCTTCCATCCATGTACTTAACCATTAACCCCTCTAGGCAACTCCTTTAGACCCTAATCTAAAGACAGATATCCCAGGAAAAAATTCTTTTCCTTCCTGTACTGTTTTAAAGAGTGCTCTGGAGATGGCTACCAATCATCAAAAACATAAGCGTCTTACAACTGCCTTACCCAAAATGCCCAATCTATTATGTTACACGCTTAATGTATTATCATGCTTGTTGAGTCTAAGACCACACTTATCAGAGAATATGGGAGTCATCTAACTTTGGAAAAATATAACAGGCTTACATGAAGATTAGCCTTAATATGAAACCTTTTAACAAGTTTGCCCCAAATGTTATATCTTGATGCTCAAACCTTAGTGGTGGGGAATTTACTTACTACAGGATGATTTCATCACAGATTTTTTTTTTCAATACAAACCACGCCCAATATCCAGTTGTACCTAAAGTCAGTGAAGCACAATCTTACCTTGCTGCTGCATATAAAGGAAACTCATATGGAGACTCTCCCAATCTTTTTAAGATTGCTAAGCCTTCTTGTTCTACCCCTAAAACTCAGCCCCAGTAAAAGCTGTTATTCCTTTCAGGTACCCTACCCTGATAAAGTATTGTATCTATTACAAGCGTACCAATAACATTTTTATAGTTTTTACATCGCCCTCAGGATGATGCAGCAAAATATAAGTCATATAGGAGCAAGAGGCTCACACTTATGACAAATTTCAAGAACCTCAAAACACCAGTTCCATTATTAGTACTTAAGGCTATTTTGTACCAGCTTCCTCTGATGCAGTTGATATTACACTTCTATTAAAGGCCATAAAGACCTATGTCTTTATATTCCTTTATTATATAATTACCAGAAAAAAATTAAAATAGTCAGTTTTACTAACAAAAGCCAGTATCTAACTAACAAACTTTCAAACAGTTTTAAAGCCTCTAGTTTGGCTTAGATATAAACCTCAGCTAGCATCACTGCAAATAACTTCTGACTGTCTTCTAACATTAAATTCTCAGTTTAGATCTTTTACTATAAAGAAGAAGTGGTAGTCCATAAATTAATTTCTTGGCCATGGTATACACAGACTCCAGTCAAAATTTTTCTCCTGACTTAATTGATAAACCAAAAAGGCTCCTGATTTGATCCACAAGGTTGAATATGGGACAGTGAAAGCTCAACCCAATAAATCTACTAAGGCATACTCAGCTTTGCCCTTTGATTTGAGAAGCTTATAATCAATGCCCTTGCTATAGCCAAAAAACTGTAGTTATATTACACATATTAGAGTAAATTAATAAATATAATTAATTAATCACTTTTTAAAGAACAATATCTATCTCTTCTGGGATTTTGCATATCACTGCTATCTAATCTTCCATTTAAAAAGTGGGCCTCCAAGAAATGCAAATACCTTATTGAGTATCTTATCTCCATCTTTCAGATGTAATACCAATTTTAGGGCTTAAAACTAAACAGCCGCCAACCTTGTTGATGCCAAGGATAAAATTTACTATATGCCACCACTCTATTAGTATGCCTCACACTCTTAAGTTGAGGTAAACTCCCAAGTTAAGAAAAATGTTCCACATGATCATGCTCTAGAAATATATGGACAAGCCAACTTTTTTTTGGAGGCCTTGACCTGTCCTGAGATCCTAGATTTTTCATAGGGAAAGTCTATATCTGTCTTATTGGGTAACTTACCCAATTAGACTCTTTAAATCCCATGGCATGATGTCATCACCCATGTCAAACTTTGTCTACTAAACATTAATGGATGTAAATTGTTATGAACACTACAAGACTTATGGATTAACCCGCCTAACACTATCTCCCTAGTACAAAAGTAAATTTGGGGACAATTTTGCTCCAGACCAACGTCATGATGTAGAAGCCCTAATGAAAGAATACAAAAAATAACTTTTTTAAGGGATTATCGTTTATAAAAAATGATCTGAGTAATTCATCAAGTGCAAACTGAGAATCATCTCCATTTAAGTCTTGAGTACATTGGAGGTTTAAATTAGAGGAGGCTCAAGTGACTCTTGAACTAAAACAACTTTTAGAGACTGGAATAATTATATCTTCTAAAAGCCCTTGGGCTTCCCCTCTGCTATGAATCCACAAAAATAGAGGTCATAGGGTCATAATGATTTATCACCGCCTAAATTCAACACTTAAAAAATAGTTACCCTTTTCTAATATAGACAGGTCTTTAGGTCTAATGTCTAAACTAAAGTTCTCTTTTGTAATGAACCTCACTTGTGGCTAATGGCAAAATGACCTATCCCATAAAGATTAAGAGGTTTGTTCTCTTATCTTTAAGGAAGGGTTGTGTTGGGATCTTTGCCCATATTTACAGCCAGCTAGAATACCAGGAATTGCTAGGGGATAATTCCCTAATGCAAGGTGAATTGGAAATTGATTTTGAACATGATTTCAGGGTAAATATGTTTAAGGGATTTTAGGTTATTTGCCTGGTTGGATCTGTTGGGGATCAATACGGATGAATGCTTAAGATCTCATTGGGCAGAGTCGCCAATGAAATAGAGGCATTTGATAGTTGATTAACTATCAGGTGTACCAATTAGATCAGTCAGGTTTCATAACTGACTGATTGGGAATTTAGGGAGTAAGTTGTGAGGCAAGTGATGCTGCCTGCAACTAGCAAATTGATCAGTTGGTTCACGACCTGCCTTAATGGATAACAAGTCCTATTACCTAAGCAGGTCGCTTTCCAAATATGGTTGGTTTGCTTGGATTGAGAGGAAAACGTTAGGGACACATTTTTCAACTCTTTCCATTTTAGGTCTCAAGGCTGTCTAATGAAGGAATCCTAACCAGAATGGGAAAGATCATAGCTGCTGAGATGAGGATAGGTGATTCAATGGCAATGGCTTCCATTTCATTGAAGAGATATCAATTGAGAGTTGAGCACTGAATACCACACTATAAATACCCTAGAATTAACTAATAATAAAAAACAGAGTATACAGTAAATATCTCAGCTTAGTAAACTTTATCAGCATTCATTTGTTCTATTATTTCTCAGGGATATTATTGCTGTGTATAATAATTGGGAGACTTTTTAAGAAAAAGAGTAAGGATATGAGCGGAGATCCAGAGAAGAAGCAGAATCAAATTTGGGGACTTCTGTAAACCGTGCATTGAACCAAAGAAACCATAAACAGGTATATAAGAGAATAACAGGTTAGATGGTATAAGGGAACAAATCCCTAATTCAAGACATCACAAGTATTTCAAGAGGAAATACTGTCTGAGCATTGGGCCAAGATCTAGGACTTCTATTCAACTACAGATAATATTTGTCATACTATTATCAATCATATCAAATACTATACAATGAGGACAAATTTCACAAAACCCAAACCTATGCAAGTAATAAGTTTATAGAGGTTATTGGCCAAAAATAATCACTAACATAAATTTTTACAAAGTGGTGCTCACTACAGGGGTGTAGTTGAGTAGAAGAACTTAGAAGGATGTCATATAAAGATGAGTTAAAAAAACTATGGAAAGAGTTAGCCACCGTTGATAAGAACACCCTGAACTCAGTGGATCATAGAGAATTTGCAGCCTTGGAAGAATGAGTATAGTAAGATGGAGGAAGGAATTGTTAATGTCGCAAGTTTTGGGAATGAGTTACTTGGAAAAGTAACATCATTAAAGAAGAAAGAAGGGGACTTAATTTGAGAAGTCTTATTTCTGAAAATGGAGCATGAAGTGGATCGCGTTTGTTTAAGAGCTTTCAGCACTGATAATGAGCGACTGATTAAACATGTTGAGGAGCCAAAAACTTACAAATGTTATTGTGAGCCATATGTGTCAACCAATGCTGAAGAAAGAACTCCCCATATGATAATTGGGAAGTCAAATACCCCAAGAAACATGCCACCCATTTTTGCCCTATTTTGGAGATGACACCCAAATCACTTCCCAAGTGAGCCAAATAGCTGAACCTAGAGAGGTGGCTAGAGAAACCTCGAAGGAATTCAAGGCAACGCCAAAATTGCCAACTTTTAATTGGGATAATGCCCCAGCATTTTTCTGACTGTTCAATATGAAAATGTATGGATATAGTGATCATCAAAAGTCATTTACAGTGATGAATTGCCTAGACACAAATTGCCAAAACCTAGTGTTGCCCCACCTGGAGGGGGACATCTGGTTGTATGCAGAGGCCAAAGCGGCCATTATGAAGGAATTCAGGAGCCTGACGCACATGTCAAAGCGTAAACAAGAGTTTATGGACATCCAATTCCATAAAGATGAATCTTTAGCAAGCTTTGCAGATCGTTTCTACCAGGAATTGCAAATCCTGGTTGGAGTGAAGGCACTGGATGACTTCAATGCCAGAATTGTATTAAAGTGGCCCTTTGGCCCTACCAAGATTTGCACCAGATGATATCTTACATGTTTGCAACAGAAATTACTACCTCTCAGATGGTAGATAATTTGAAAATCTTGGGAGCAACCTTTGATGCCCCAAACAGAAGTTTTAAATCGAACCAAGTAGGAAATTTGAATCCCACTAAGAGGAATGAGGGTGCTAAAGAGATGAAGAACCAAACTGTGTTGGGGAATAAGCCTGAAGAGTTCAGATAGGTTAATAAGAAAGAGAAAGTACGTTACTAATGTGGAGGAAAAGGACATTTCATTGTAAATTGAAGCTGAAGGAACAAATCAACATGGTCTAAGAAAAAGAGTCTACAGCTGCAAAGGAGTTGGGAAAAGGGACCGCAACCTAGATGGGGAACAGTCTAGAGCTGCGGAGAAGCCTGTTCCTACCAATAATATGTAAAAGGAAATTATAAATCAGTTATCTGTTCATGGATGAAGGCGTAAAGATCAACTGTAGCAAGTGGTCAATTTAGACATAAACAAGTTAACAAGATCTGGGGCAAAGGAGATCGACCCCAAGATAATCAAGGAAGTTGCCTAGCCATATGCCTGACAAATAGAGGACAAGATTCGAGCTGCAGATAATTCTAATAAATTGACAAAAGTTTAATTAGATGAGGCAAACCTGTAATCCCATTAGCATAATAAAATAATCATTTCCTGATTTATCAGCGCAAATCACTCACACCCTCAATTTAGCTAATAACGCTGCTATACACTCAGTAAACACTATCTTACAATACTCCAAGTGTATGTACATAGATTTACTGGTAAATCAAATAAGGGTGAGGGCGATTGTTGACAGAGGAGCACTCATTAATATTGTCTCAACCAAGATAGTGAAGAGATGAAGATCTCGCCTAACTTGGAATATAAGAAGGAGTATGGGATAGCTGGGCTGAATAATACCATCTCATGTGGAGCGTTTAGCACTCTGACACTTCAATTTGGATCCTTGGTGGTATCTGCGCCAGCAATAGTTTTGGCCAACCAAACTATGACATTCTGATTAGGATGGAATTTCTATGGAAGTATGGAGTTAAATGTAATCTCAAGAATAATACGCTGACCATATTGGATCAGACATTACCATTGGTCTATCAGAAGGAGGGGGAAGTTCCACTGAGTAGGAGAAACAACTTCATCAACTTTATATACAATTACAGCATTGTCCCGAATTTGATACCAACTAGTTGGCTGGAAATGACGAGAAATGCCAATGAAAATCCTAGAAAACTGGGGAATTCCACTGAGGATCAAGAATATGAAAAAGATACCGCCAGGATCACAGATGATAGTTGACATGGGGTTGACATTAGAGATACTGGAGCTGCTATATGGGGAGATCAGAAGCCCCTGGAAGAATTCCAGAGTAGAGCCTTGGGTGGCTCCTGGAATAATAATGCCAGGACATGGAGAAATTCGAGTTCTCCTGGCAAATTTAAGTGAAAAACTGATGAATATCAAGAAGAATCAGATCGTCACGTTTGTTCATCTAATCCCAATTGCCAAACTAATAAAATTCCACGATTTTGGTACCCACAATGAGATGGGATTACCAGCTGGGGTAACTGAGAGTATCACCTATTGGTTGATCAAGAGAAACTCACTGATCTGATGGGAGGACAGCAGGGGAGGTGCTTGTATTATTCAAAAAGTATTGGGAATTATTTTCTCAAGATGACCACAATTTGGGATTCATGAGAGATGTGATACACAAAGTCAATACTGGAGAAATTTGCTGGTCAGGATGAGACTGATTTGACGGCCAAAGGCAGCTGAAGCATTAGTGGAAGAAGAAATTAGCAAACTAGTGAAGCATAGGCTTCTAGTTCCGTTATCAAGTCCCTGGGTGAGCCCAATTCTTATTGTGAAGAAAAAGGATGGCTCTAATTGGATGGTGATCGACTACCAGAAGCTGAATAAGATTATAAAAAAGGATTGTATCCCTTACCAAGAATTGACAATGCTCTAGATCAATTGGAAGAAGTGAAGTATTTCTCCACGATGGATCTGATATCAGGATATTGGAAAATTGAATTGTCAAGAGAAGACCAAGAAAAATGTGCAAATATTACTGTGTTGGGGCTATATCAACCAATGAGGATTCCCCAGGGTCTATGCAATGCGCCTGCAACGTTCCAGAGGGAAATGGACGCTATACTAAATGACTTGAAGTTGTCATGCGTTCTGGTGTACTTGGATGATATCAATGTGTTCACTAGGACGTTTACTGACCATTTACACCACTTGGAAGAAGTAATCAAGGGAATGTCCGCGGCCAAACTGAAGATTAAGCTGAGGAAGTGTCACTTCTTCAAAAAAGAGTTGGAATATCTAGGATTTATAATCAACTCTAGTGGATTGCAGCTGCAAGCCCAGAAGATTGAAGCCATAGAACAAATGGCTGCGCCAAAGAGTGTCCAATATATCCAAAATTCCTTGGAATACTTGGATACTATAGAAGATTTATTCAGGATTTTTCCAGAATCGCTGAGCCCTTATTCCATCTGTCAAAGGATCCAAAGAAAGGATTAATATGGAATGAAGAAGCGCAGAAATCCTTTGATGAGCTAATCCAGTACTGATAGATTCTATGATTTTCAAATATCCGAATTTCAATTGAGAATTTATGATACAAACTGATGCTTCGTTGACAGCAATTGGCGCCCATATTAAGCCAAGTTGATGAACTTGGGGGCGAATATCCATTGGTGTATGTGAGCTGGACACTCTCAGCCGCTGAGAGGAACTACACTGTAACTGAGCGTGAATGCCTTGTGGTCATTTACACCTGTAAACAGTTTTGGGTGTACATCCATGGAATGCACTTCAAAGTGGTGATGGACCACTCCTTGTTGCATTGACCCCATAATTTTTAAGAACCAGAAGGATGACTGGCCTGATGGGCATTAAAGCTACAAGCTTATGATTATAAAATTGTCCACCAAGTGGGGGCTTCTCAACAGAATGCAGATGGCTTATCACGGTTACCAATGGTCCAGATAGTATACAGCAGGCGGATGAGTTATTACAGAGAATTGTCAACAAAGAAATTGGTAATGAGCCCCCAAGAAATCTAAGGTTGCTTCGAAAAGCAATGGAAATATCATGTACATGGATAGACAAGTTTTTAAGATGATTAATAGGAAGTGGTTACTATTCCCAAAGCCATCAGAAAAAGCATCTATTGTTCAAGCCTCTCATAAGGTTGTCAGGCATGGATGCCTGAGAAAAATGATCAACTATATTTGCCAGTACTACTACTGGGAGTCAATCAACTATGATTTTGCCAACTATCTAGCTTTTTGTGTGGAGTGCCAGCTGCACAAGCCACATAAGAATACAACTTGATACTGACTGGTCCACCATGGATTTGTATGGCATATGGTGTCCATTGACGTGATGGGACCGCTGACAATGAGCACAGGGGGAGTCAAGTACATAATAGTTGCAATCAATCATATGACAAAATGGGTCAAGACAAAGGCCCTGGCGAAAGTAGATGCTAACAGTGCCGCAAAGTTCAACCTGGATCAAGTAGTATACTAAAATGGATGCCCAAAAAAATCCTGATGAGTGACAAGGGACAAACTTCACATCTCATGTGATCTTGCAGTTATATGAGATAATGGGGATCTGAGGAGTTGTGTCTTTACCCTACCAGCCAGAGATGAACGGACTGGTGGAATGAGTTAATGAAATGCTGGCCATGATGCTGAAGAAGCTGGTTGCGGAAGAACTTCCGCATGGGGAACGTACCTGAGTTTGGTGATGTTTGCCTACAATATCAGTCATCATATGGCGATGGGAAAAACGCTGTTTGAATTGCTATACAGAAGCAAGGCCGAGTTGCCACCACTTTTATATTTAGTGGTGTAACCAACATCAGAGATGAGTGCCAAGCAGTACCTGAACTGATTGATAAATATCCTGATCAAATGCAATTGCAAGCATTTGATACAACCTTGAAGAAAAGGATACAAGCAAAATTGATGGAAAATAAGAACCGGCCAGCCTTATCAGAAGACCAAATAGGCAAAAGAGTTGCCTATTTCAATATGCATGGTTTTGGGAGAAGAAACAAACTGGATGTGTTGTGGTCAGGTCCATTTGATATTATCACCAAGATGGTGACAGATGCCTACTCCATCAAGAACCTCTTGGATGGAAGGGTAGTAAATTGAGTCCATGCTAAATATTTGAAGTGATATATTGATGAAAAAAATAACAAAAAAAGAGTTCCCAAAAGGACCACTGAACCATTAAGTTGGTTATGTCCTAATGATTAGGTTAAGTATGTAAAAAGGACCTCTGAACCATAGAAAACTGGTAGGTTTAAGAATACCTAGGATCCAGTTTGGAAAAAAAATAAAAAGATGGACTGCTGAACTGAAACAAGGTCAAAACCCATGGAGAAAAATAAATCATTGATAAAAATATTTAAAGAAAGATATTTAATACTGCATAGAAAAAACGAATATATTTTATAAATTTTATTTTTTTATTGATTATCCTCAATTTGGGGACGTTTATCGCCTATGTTGCCTCTTGGGGGAGGGAGGATGGATTGCAGTAGGAGTGAATAACCCATCAAAATTTATGTGAGATCAGATGCTAGAGAGGGCTAAACCTACATGAAACAAGTTCATTATTTGGATTAAGATCCTTGTGAGAAAGTTACTAGGGGAAGGGAAATTGAGATGTTGGAAGAAGCCAATCGCAAAACCCCAGAGTGGGATAGGAAGCAACATTACAGAAAGAGGCAGCTGGAAAATAACCCTGAGTAATCTTAATATGTTACTGGAGCCAGAAGATTAGTCTTGAGCACTTACCAATGGGCTTCATCAAGAACACTGGACATATGAGCCAGCAACAAACATGGGATACTAGATTGGTGTTGCCAAATTATGTCCCCTATTAAAGCCATCAGTGGAAGATACTGATGGGATGTTCCAGAAATGAGATAGTTGTGAAAGGTGGGCTAATTAGGGTAAACTGGGGCCTCCACGTGGCACAACTAGGGAAAGCATGTGGAAACATGGGTGAGTAGCTAACACCAGAACCCAGAGAGGCACGTTGATTAGTCCTGTAGTACCTAAAAGAAGTGCAGGATGGTAGTGATGACTGTGCTGACCTGTTCTTGCAGGTGTCTACCACTCCCTGAGGGGAGAATACAGGCAGGAAGGGGGGGTACAAGTTGGGCAGGGCGCCTGTCAAACGGCCTCCCCACGAGCTGGGGTTGCATGGGTGCGGACCCCAGGACAAGGGAGGGGCAATCCTGGTTGGCTGCACTTTGGTGCATCTGCCTACAATAAATGCCACAGTTTTCCAAGCTGTCCTGAAGCTCAGCTAGCTACTGGTTTGGTCAGCATGAGCCAGCTGGTAGCAAATGGATCATGCAATAAAATTAAGGCTGATTTAAAAGGACTTCAAGGATTCCTGGACAAAAAGGGGCCAAAAAGCATCATCTCCATTGAAAAAGCAGGTGACAAAGGAAAGGGATTCAGCTTCTCCCCCCTCAGGGGCCTTAAACCTGGGGGTCGTTGGGTCTTGTCCCCTGAGAATGTGGATGAGAGGCATATCGCCTGTCCTGGCTGATGCAGACGAGCTGCCCAGTACTTAAACAAGGTGGGCATATGTCAGTTTCAGGGGGTAGCGTGAGATACTCTTAATCACAGTTGGGTCCACATTTTAAGTGATGCTTAGATTCATGCAGCCCTAGTGTGGTGGGGGCAGTACCCCAGACCTTCATCCCACAATAGTTGCCCACACTAGGAGCCCCTTGGGGCTTTTAAAACTCAAAGATAGTCGTGAAAGGAGCGAATGACATCCTGCAAGTGACAACTATGAATTTTTTGGAAGCTGAAGAAGAATGAGCGATGAAAGCCAGGTGAGGCTGGAAGCTTCATGGCCCAACTTTTAAGAACTTGGCCAGCAAAGCAAAGAGCATAAGCTGTGATATCCCAGTCTAGGATGTTCTCAAGATTGGAAGAATTCAGCGCTATGGATAAAGCCTCGGTGACTTGGGCCTTAATTCTGCGTAGGGGAGTTTGAAATTTATGCCGTTGGCAATGGTGAGTTCAGTGGCC
The DNA here is from genome assembly GCA_022478985.1 of Massospora cicadina. NCBI lineage: Eukaryota > Fungi > Entomophthoromycota > Entomophthoromycetes > Entomophthorales > Entomophthoraceae > Massospora > Massospora cicadina. The sequence continues at coordinate 8,013 of JAKSZP010011233.1, read as the reverse complement.
AAGACAGCTGGCTTTATAGTATTGACTGAGTCAGAAGTGGAACTCTGGAAGCAAGTCTGACCTGGTGAGAAAGGAATGATTAAGAGCAAATGGCATTATTTCAGGAGTATCAACAATGATGTTAAGCGCATCTGCAAAAGGAGCCAAATCCAGAAGAGTCTCAAAATCTAACTCTGGAATTGATGACAGTGGAAGGATTGGCCGCAAGTCATTTGAGATGATTGCTAGCCTGGTTTCATAGGGGTTGGTTACTGTTTCTGGTAATTTCATGGAAGGACTAGCCACTGGTGCCAGACTAGGAGTATGCGTCCTGAAAGGACCATAGAAGAGGTTCCGTTGCCTAGCCCAACTCATCTGCTGGAAGAGCCAAAGATCTTTATCAGACATACTGTTGAGCAGCTGTTGGTACCACAACTCAGAATTTGACACATGAGCTAGATGAGAGGGGGGATATCAGACTTATATGATAGTCAACATTATGCACTCTGAAATCAACCAAGCTCCAATTTCAGAGAAATTAGTCTCAAAATTAATGGGATAATCTCTAAAGAGAAGAATTAAGAATGGTATGAGCCAAAAAGTTATGAGAAGAAATTAATGAGGGTGAACATAAATGAGCATTTTTAATTGGCCACAAAACAAGCATTGAAGGCAAGAGTCTCCTGTCTAGGAGGAGGAGAAAATCAAAAATTGAGGAAGTTGGACCAAGAATTTTAAATATGATGACAGGTCATATTTCATGACAGGGGGGAAACTGGATCTCAGGCTGTATATCATCACAAGTAATTAATCATCCCAGCAAGAAAGAAGATTGTGGGGACTGTGCTCTTAGTAGGCAGTAGTGAGGAGGGAGAGGAAGAGAGCCGCATGCCAAAGATCAACCTGAGCAGTGTTGAGTACTGGTGATTGTACTCTGCTTGAGAAAATGAAGTATTTGACCAGGTGTCCGAAGCAGTGTTCCCATGCCCCAGTCCTTTTCTCGCTGGAAATCTAGGCAAGAGGAGGGATGTGTTGGGATTTTTGCCTATATTCCCACCCAGCTAAATTATCAGGAATCGCTAGGGGATAATTCCCCAATGCGAGGTGAATTAGAAATTGGTTGACCCTGATTTTGGGGTAACTATGTTTGAAAATATTTTAGGTTATTCACCTGGTCAGATCCATCAGGGATTGATCCGATTGAATGCTTAAGATCTCATCAGGCAGAGTTGCCAAAGAAATAGGGGCATCTGATAGTTGATTAACTATCAGGTGTACTAATTAGGATCAGTCAGGTTTCATAACTGACTGATTGGGAATTTAGGGAGTAAGTTGTGAGGCAAGTGATGCTGCCTGCAACTAGCAAATTGATCAATTGGTTCATGACCTGCAAAAAGAGTAACAAGTCCCATTACCTAAGCAGATCACTTTCCAAATATGGTTGGTTTGCTTGGATCGAGAGGAAAACGTTAAGGACATGTTTCTGACTCTTTCCATTTTAGGTCTTGAGGATGTCCAATGAAGGAATACTATCCAGAATGGGAAAGACCATAGCTGCTGAGATGAGGATAGGTGATTCAATGGCAATGGCTGCCATTTCATTGAAGAGGTGTCAATTGAGAGTTGAGCACTGAATCCCACACTATAAATTTCCTAGAGTTAACTAATAATAAAAAACAGAGTACACAGTAAATATCTCAGCTTAGTAAACTTTATCAGCATTCATTTTTTCTATTATTTCTCAGGGATATTATTGCTGTGTATAATAATTGGGAGACTTTTTAAGAAAAAGAGTAAGGATATGAGCGGAAATTTTAGAGAAGAAGCAGAATCAAATTTGGGTTTTCTGTAAACTGTGCATTGAACCAGAGAAACCATAAACAGGTATATAAGAGAATATAAGGTTAGATGGTATAAGGGAACAAATCCCTAATTCATGACATCACAAGTATTTCAAGAGGAAATACTGGCTGAGCGTTGGGCTGAGATCTAGGACTTCTATTCTACTATGGTTAATAGTTGTTATACTATTATCAAACATATCAAATACTATACAATGAGGACAAATTTCACAAAACCTGAACCTGTGCAAGTAATAAGTTTATATGGGTTATTGGCCAAAAATAATTAAGTAATATATAAATTTTTACAGGTTGTAAAACCTAAGCAGATGTCGCAGGGGCTATGAAATGCCTGCTACCTTTCAAAAAGTAATAAATGACCTATTAGGAAAACTAAAACAGACCTGTGTGCTAGTCTACCTTGACAACTTAACCAAAGCTTGAACTAACTTTAAACGAACATTTAGACCAACTTAGGGTTATATTTGCAACTATGGCAAGTATAGCTGAAACTAAAACAATCCAAATGTTCCTTATTCCAAAGAAAAATGGAATTTATGGGTCATAACGTAAGTCAATAAGTAGACTATTCCATGAATGACAAAGTCACAAAACTTTTAAATGCCATAACAAAAGTCTCTCCAATACATAAAGGTTATTTTAGATTTTGTTTAGAAATTACTGACAATTTATTTCTAATTTTTAGATAATCTGAACTCTTAGTCTATTTACTAAAGAAGGAAATATCCTTCCAGTGGGAAGTAGACAAGAAAAATCCTTTAAATAACTTGCTTATCTCTCACTCAATCCCATGTATTTATGCTCCCCAAATCTAATAAACTTTTTGTTTTCACTAATTCTAGTGATATCACTATAGGAGCCATAATTTCTCAACACAAAGAAATATAGTGTTAATTCTATTTTCTTTTACAGTAAACATTATATAAAGTCAAATGCAATTTTAGAATAACAGAACGTGAGTTTTGGCAATTTTATAGCCTTAAAACATTTTTGACCCTATCTATATGGGGCTCACATCCCTATAAGATATGATCATGCATCTTTGCGGTGGCTATAATGAATGAAAGATCCTGAGGGGCGTTTGTCCCATTGGTCGTTAAAGCTCAAAATTATGATACACTATAATCCATCGCTCTGGCCCAATACAACAGAATGTGGAGTGTTCAGATTAACTATATTTATCTCTAACAAAACCTGGAAAATCTACTCTAAAGTTTTTAATCCAACCATAAATTTGAAAAAAGAGCCTATCTCAATACAAAAAGAGTTATAAAAAGGGTGACAAACGTTCAACTTTGTGACAATCATTATATAATATAGTGTCAATTCAGAGGCTACTATATACTCATCTTTTCAAACAAAATTGATACCACCTTATAAGGATACCTGCTAGTATGCTATGGAGGAAATTAGATAATTTATCAATGACTAAATCTCAGTGCTACTGGGATGGGTTCTACCCAAACCATATTATATTAGAGTCTTGATTAGTATGAAAAAGCCAAGCTAGTGCTACTTCTCGCTCAAAAGATCAAGTGGTTCCCCTAAACCTTTTCACACGTTAGTATTGATGTCATAAGCTCTTTACCTCAAGTATCTTATACATTGATTTGTCTTGCTTGCCATTGATCATCTAACTAAAAAAATTGAGGCCATATCTCTTTGTTCTGATTCTGACAAAGCTACTACTTGCTTCTATATAATCATACTATCACACAACATAGGTGTACTAACATAGATTCTCAGACAATGAACAAAATACTTGGTCAAAGTATTGCTTAAATTAACTTATCTAATGGGATCTATTTAAGTGTTTACCACTTTTATGCTCTACAACAAATATTATGGGAGAGCGACTTAATAACACATAAATCTCTACTCTTCAAATAATGGCCTTAATTGACCCTCTACATTGGCCACCATTTTTCTCAGTAAAATTCTAGATTACCAAAAAAGTCACCATTGAACCATAAAAGAGTCCTCTTCCAATATTTGTATGTAAAGAATCCCTAATTTCTGTCATGGCACTGGCTAATAAGACCAAGGCTGGCCTTCCAGTCTGGGTGAGTAGACGTTCAAAAACACAATCTAGAAGACCAGGGTTTAGCTTCCCACAGAGCTTTGTATTTATTCAGCAGAGGAATTGAGGGTTGGAAATTAACAATAAACGTTACCAGTGCACCCACATTTAACCATACAGTAGTAAGAGTGGCTATAGCAGATCCCAAGGAGGCAGTTTCTTAAAAAACCACATGTAGGGTGGGTAAATATCTGGTAACACGAGTGGCAGAACTTGCAGAAGTGCCGCAGAATTTGAAAATTGGGAGGGAAGAATACTAAAGAGTAGGGCAAAATAGTGACGCCAAAAGGCATCCAAAATGGGAGATAAGACCAAGTGGGCCCCGTACTGATACACCAACCAGTAGTAAAGGCAACATCATAGTTACAATTGACACTATGGCTCAGTTATTTCACAGACTAAGAAACATGACAACTTGATGAGTAATGTAGCTCACAGTAGCTAAAAAAATCCAATTTACTTGCTTTTCAAAGGTTTCTTTTTTTAGCACTAGGTGGTCCCAACCTAAAGGAGGATACACCAATCTCCTGTTCAAGGATTCTTGTTTATTGCAAAATAAAGCAAAGGAATAGACTGACAGAAGGACCTGTTGGGGCCTATTTCCCTAAAAGCCATATAGTTAGTGAATATGGGGTGTGCATTAATCTTGGTGAACAATTTTGCATTCAATTCTGATGGATCAACACACTAAAGTGCTTTCAAAGCTGATCTGGATTTGACCTGAATATCTGGATTGGTAATAAAAATTATTGCAAAATTTTTAGAACAGTGATTATGTATGGCAAGACGGTGACAAATTGTTCAATGGTTGGAAGGTTGTGCTAAAGGCCAGGGCAGATAGGGCGTCCAATTTTAAATTAAATGGGTTCAGCACGCCCAAACCTATTAAGGTGGGCTCACCTTAACTGGCAGCATGGAGGAATTAAGGCAAGTGATTTTCAAACTGGGATTTATTTTACTGACTCAATTATCTTATTATGACTTACAGATATCAGCAAAACTCAAACTAGGGTAGGATGCCCTCTGGAAAAATGGGAGGCTACAAACTTCCTGAAAACAATGACTTCTGGACATCACCACCTCCTGACATACCCTCTTGACCTTCTCCAGCAACTCCTTGGCGGTGAGGGGTAAGGCAGCCTCCTTGATTCCCTTTTTAGTCTTTGAGGATGTTCCTCCTGTTAAGGTGCAGGAGGTGCTCACCAGGATTTATATTATCTTTCCTTCTTTGGACAGGGGGAGCACCACCATCAGGATTTGAGTGAAAGCAAAGTTCTTATAGGCCATTAGCAACGTAATGGACAGGAGAGCGGCAACCTTCTGGAGAGGGCAAGGACCTTCTGGGGTGTGATTTGTGAAAGACCTTCACCAACTTATGACATTGGACACAATCACGGGTGCTGAACCAGTTTTCTCATAGTAAGGGAACCCTCCCAGGCAACTGAGTACTACACCAAATGGCGAGATTTCTGTGATTCCAAAATTGCATCACCTTAGCTTCTTCTGAATCCTCTACCATGATTGACTCTGGCAAAGCAGGTTCTTTTCCTCTAAAGAGGGATAACTGGGAAGCGTGGCAAATGGGATAATGCTTCTAATGATTCAGGAAAGTCAAATAAAAAGACCCATTTCCTAGGTCTTCCACCACCATGTGAGGTTGAAAGCATTTGTTAACAAACTTTCCAAGAGAGTACCTTCATATGATGGTGTCTCATATAAGCATGATTAAAGAACCCCTTTTTATCTCATGGGCATGAAGGCATTTTTAATCTTCAAACCACATGTAATCACTTGTTTCCTTGGTCAAGTATTCCCTTTCAATGATTGTTCTGGATCTGCTGCAAATGTCTTTCATAACAAAGACCTCTGGGAAAAGGCAGGGGCTAATGAATATGAGAGTTATATCCCAGGGTGGCTTCATAGGGGTAAACTGATTGACGAGTGGGTGGCGTTACTGTATGTGAACTGCACCAGGGGAAGGTCACTACTCAGGTATCCTGAGTGGCAGAGGCGTAGCAAAGAGGATACTAATGAGAATCTGGAGGATTTCTTCATCTTTCCATAAGACTGGGGGTATTACGCGGTGGTTTGACATGGTTTGATCTCCAGGATGGCCAGAAGTGCAGTCTAAAAAAGAGCATTAGACTGGTGTAAACTTTTTTCGGTTTACTGCACAGGTGTTGGGCTTTTTGCCCATATTTCAAGCCTGCTAGATTACCTGGTGTCGCTAGGGGAAAATTCCCTAAGGCGAAGTGAATCAGAAATTGGTTGGCCCAAATTTTGGAGGAACTACGTTCAGGGAATTTTGGGATATTCAATTGGTCATATCCAACAGGGATTGATCTGGATGAATATCTAATATCTCATTGGGTGGAGTGGCCGATGAAATAGGGGCATCTGATAGTGATTAACTATCAGGTGTACCATTTGGGATTGGTTGGGTTTCATCACCAACTGATTGGGAATAAGTAGTGAGTTGTGAGGCGAGTGATGCCACCTGCAACTAGTGAATTGATTGGTTGGTGAATTGAACTGCCATAATGGATAAAAATTCCCAGTACATAAGCAGGTCGCTAGCCAACTATGGCTGGTTCACTTGGATTGAGAGGAAAATGTTAGGGACACATTTCTGACTCTTTACGTTTGAGGTCTTGAGGATGTCCAATGACAGAATCTTAGCCAGGATGGGGAAGACCATTGCTGCTGAGACGAGGAAGGGCGATTCAATGGCAACGGCTGCCGTTTCATTAAAGAAGTGTCAAATGAGGGTTAGACAGCCAAATCCCCTACTATATAATTCCCTAGGGTTCACTATAATAAAAAACATGTTTACTACCAAAAACATTATTATTTTTTTATTGTAGATTTGGTCATAGTTAGACTATCCACATCCAGTGTGAAGTTCCATCTCAAGGATATTATTGCAGAAGGCAATAATTGGAAGACTTTCAGAGAGAAGAGTAGAGATCCAAGCAAGGATCTAGAGATGAAGGGAACCACAAATTAAGGATAGTTTCCAACTGTGTGTTGGGCTGAAAAAGACTGTCATCAGGGGATCTTGACAAAGATTGAATGGACAATAATATAGGGAATAAATCCCTATGAGTATGACTTATCAAGTATATAATTGGAAGTACTGGCTGAAGCGTTGGGCCAAGTAATAGCTCTAACTCAACTATGGATAATAGTCTCCATACTATTATAAGATAATATATTCTTACAACGCGAGGTGCACAAGGAAACTGAACCTTTGCAGTAAAAGGTTACTGGGTCGACAACTAATAATCAACCCTTAAGTAAATTTTTACAAGTTGGTGCTCACTACAGGGGTATTTGAGTAAAAGAATCTATCAATAATGTCATATAAAGAAGAAATGCGCAAGTTGTGGACCAATATCGCCACAATGAATCAGAATGCCTTAAACTCAGCGGACCATTGGGATTTCATGGCCTTGGAAGAGCGAGTCACCAAGGTGGAGGAAGGAGTTGAAAAAGTAGCCAACTTCAGGAATGAGTTACTCGGCAAAGTAAACTCATTAAAAAGGAAAAAAAGACCTCATTCAAGAGGTCCTATTCCTGAAAATGGAGTGAGAAGTGGATCGTGTTTGTTTGAGAAAGTTCAGTGCAGATATCAAGAAATTGATGAAAGAAGTAGAGGATTTGAAAGCCCACAGATGTGCATGTGAGCCCAAAATGGCCAGCGATGCCAAAGAAAGAAGTCCTCATATGATACTTAGGAAGATGAATACCCCAAGAAATATGCCAGCCGCCTTTAATGCTATTTTAAAGATTACACCCAAAGTCACTCCACAAGTGAACCAAGTAGATAAACCAAGAGAATCAGCCCAAAATGACTTGGAGGAATTTAGAGCAACACCAAAATTGCCCATATTCCATCGGGATAATGGCCAAGCATTTTTCTGACTGTTTGACATGACAATGAATGGATATGGAGACTGTCAAAAGGCGTTGACAGTCATGAACTGTTTGGACACAGACTACCAGAACCTAGTGTTACCCCACTTGGAGGGGGACAGCTGGTACTATGCCAAGGCTAAAGCGGCCAAAATGAAGGAGTTTGGGAGTCCAAAC
>JAKSZP010011232.1:0-37667 GCA_022478985.1 Massospora cicadina | reverse complement strand
CAGTGGATAGTTCAGAGGATATGTTTGAAATGAGGGGAGGTTCCATGCGGACCTGTTGCAGTAGGGTGCTTGGCAAGGTATGAAAGTAGTCTGGGCGGACTATGTGTGTTAGTTAATTTGAACGCCTGTGCAAAGTTAGTCCTTGCTGCTCTGGACCAATGTTGTTTCAGGAGGTCTGGAGCAAGGATTTCCTTTATCCATGTACATAGGTTGTGATTGGCGTGGCTCTCAAAATCCATTAGTCCTAAGCCTCCACTTGAGCGTAGGCCAAATAGTGTTGTCATCCGTATAGGAGGGTGAGAGCTAGGCCACAGCCAGCCATGGATAAGCGCGCAGATTGAAGTTATAAAGGTAGGTGAGAAGGATATTGAGTGGGCCTGGTACCACAGTATTGGGAGGATGAGCGAGTTAGCAACTGTAACTCATCCTGTTAGTCCTGGGGTTCTTCCCTTGAGGGAGGCGACGAGTTTGGATAACCGTTGTAACAGGTTACTTTCCATTGTCTCATTAGCATATCCCCCTGATTCTAGCAAGATTCCAAGGTGTTGGACAGGAGTGGTGGTGGGAGGTGTTGCAAAGGGTAAGATGATTGGGTTTTTTCTTTGTGTGTTGGTATGAGGTTCTGATGTTGTGGCACAATTGTTTGTGTATTTGCCTAAGAGGATGATTTCTGTCTTCCTTTTGTTGAGCGATGCATTGCTCACCTTGGAGTATTCCTCTAGAGTGCTTTCCGGCTGTTGTGAATCTTCATTGTTTGCTATACCTGCTACGCAGTCATCCGCAAAGGCCAGTATCTTGACTGTTGATTGTCCTTGTGCGGTTATCCCCATGAGACGTGAGTCAGTTACTCAGAGGAGTGGGTCAAAGCTGAAATTGTATAGCAGTGGGCTGAAGGGATTTCCTTGTTTGAGCCCTCTGTGTGGTTTAATCCTTTTTGTTAGGAATCCAGGGCCGCATACAGCCATGGTTGCAGATTCTGTTAGGAGCATCGCCCATTTTATGAATCTTGTTGGGAGTTTGAAGACATGTAGACATTCTTTTAAGTATGGCCAGCTAACACGGTCATACGCCTTTTCCTGATCCAAGAATACCAGGGCACCAGTTGCTTTGGATTGGCAAATGTTTGCAACAGGGCGAATGTTGTTCCAGATTGAACGCCCTGGTATAAACTCAAACTGGTTGAGTGATAGGACGTCAGATGCAATTGCGCCTAATATAGCCACTAAAATTTTTGTTAGAATTTTTGTGTCAGTGTTGGAGAGTGCAATTGGGCGCCAGTTGGCCAGATCCAACTTGTAATCCTTTTTATACAAGGTTATTACGTAGGATTCATGGCCTCCTGGTAATAGGCGTGTTTCCAATAAGCTCTGGTTCATAGACGCCAATAGGAGGGGGTGATTTGTTAAAAATATTTTTTGTAAAATTCGTAGGGTATCCCATCAGGCCCTGGGCATTTCCTATGTGGTGCACCGCGAATTGTCCCCCAAAGCTCCTCCCATGTAATAAGGGATTGTATATTGTAATTTGGCGGTGTACTTTGTATCTCAGCAGTTTGTATAAATTCTTTATTTTTGTGAATCTGTTGGCGTTTCACGATATAATTCAGTGTAATAGCGGTGTACTTCCGCCTTGACCTCCTCAGGGTCAGTTGCCACGAAGCCATTGGTCTTAAGGACCTGTGTGCACGTGGGCTGGTTTCTGCGGGAGTGGAATTGGCGGAAAAAGTATGTTGAATAGGTTTCGCCTTACTTTATGAACTTACGTTTGTTCAATACTTTGATTCTGTGTTGGTGTTCAAAGATGAGGTTATTAAGTCAGGCAGAAATTTCTGCCCATTTGCATCCCCAGATAGGGCTATAGCCAGATCTCAGAGTATTTATTTCCTGGTGGTCTAGTTCTACCAAGGTACATTTGATTGTGGCCATGTCCACGGTGTACTTATGTGATGCAATATGTCAGTTTTGTTGATTAAATCCTTTTTGAAATCTTCCCATGTTCCAAAGGGATCCAAAGTGAATGGGGCTGTGAATTCTGGGTTTGTAGCCTTGTTTTCAACCCAGTCAGATATATCAGGTGTTTTTATTTTTGGGTGAAGCTTTCTCCAAGGCGACACCTGTGTGTGGGATTGGGTTGGCGCTAACTGCACCGTAACTTATTGGTGGTTAGTAAAATTAATCTTTTTTGTTATAAATTTGGAGATTATTGAGCGGTGGGATTGTGGGATGAGGATGTGGTCAATGCAACTCATCGATATGTGTGCTCCCTCACATATGTTGGGCCACGTCATGTGGGGAAGGAGTGGTAAATTGGGGGGAAGAGCATCCTGTAAGCCAAGAGATGCGTTCATTGTGCGGAATTCAATGTGTCCAGGTGGTTATCCCCTGGGATTAGGCCATCAATCCGTATTGGGGTTATCGCAGCAGTTGAAATTACCTAAAATAATGGTATCTGGTGGGAGAGTGAGAGTAGGAATGTTTTCAAAAATTGTTTTCTCTCAGTTGCAGTGCACGGTGCATATATACATGCTATTAAAATAATTTCCTCTTGGCACGTAATTGTTGCTACCAAGACTCAACCATGCAAGTGTGATGACGAATTTATAATTTTTTTTTGTTGTTTTGGATGATCACCCCACAGTGAGACGTCCATACTGATTGTGATGGTGCGACCCTGGTTGACCAGGATTCTTCTTCCCCTTGTAGACAGTGGGTTTCTTGGATGGCCAAGATGTCTACAAGAGGTTTTCACAGGAATTCCAGCTTTTTGGCTTGGGACATATGAACCCTGGCTCCCGCGATGTTTAGCATCCCTATTGACACTGAGGTGCCCACGGCGCCTCAGGAGCGGTTGGGAGGGCCCTCTGGCCCTATCCCACCACAGCTCATTTTGGCCATGCTCCACGCCTGTACTCCAACTCTTTCACTGCCATAGTTGGCTCCCTTGATCTGACCAAATGATTCAATGGAATTCCGGTTTTTTGCATTTGTGTCAACTTTTCCTGCACAGGTCTCATGTAGATTTGATGTGGATTGTTGATTGGATTTTGTATTTTTGAGGTTCAACTTTATTGAATTGTGCACCACATTTTCTCCCATATTGCAGTTGCATTGTTCCTCAATATGTGCATGACTGATGTCGCTTTGTGACTCAGTCAGGTTACTGTGAAAATTTTTGACCTGAGCATATTGTTCTGATTGGTTGGTTCGGTGAATATCCAAAATATCCTCCCAAATTTGTTCAGGGTTAATGGCGGACTCCGCATGTGCTGCCGCTTCAGCTGCTGCTCACTTGCGGGCTTTTTGTGCTGCTTTACGTTGTTTGCTTGTAACTGGGTCCACAATGGAATATAGTCCATCTTCACCCCAGCGGAATGGGTGGTGACTGTCAGTCATTTTGGTGAAGTTTTCATTATCTTCGTCCATTGCTTCCTCATAATAGTCATTTTCCATTAAGCCCTCTTTCACAGGGCATGTGTGTTCCTTGTGGCCCAGTGAGCCACAGTGGTTGCAAATGGGTGGTGCGAATTCTGGTGTAAATGAGAATGCAGCTGACTGTCCCCCATCTTCAAAGTGAAATTCTGCTGTGTGGGGAATTTTTAATAAGTCCTCTTCCACTTCTGGGAAGGGATTATTACAGCAATAGCTTTGCCCGTGCACAGGTTGGGCATCCGGCGAAATTGCTGTAATTTAAGTTGCTGAATTTCTCCATAGGCCATGAGACCTTTGCGGAGCTCCTCCTTGATTACCTTACAAGGAAGGTTGGTGGGGAGTGAGTCAAAAGTGATGAACAAAGTTTTCACTTTGTTCCATCTGGTGCGCATGATGCACACAATTTTTTTGCCCTTGGGGGGGCAAATTCTACACAGACTTTTGCTGCGGCATTGGCTTCATCAGCTGTTTTAAAACCAATATTGATACAACTGTGGCACATGTTGTTGGTGGCTACATACACCGCGTGAGGGAAAAGTGAGGGCTGTGCCTCATATGTTTTCTCCCACAGGGTCGGTGACTCATCCCCAAGGAAGAGTCTGATCCCATGATCCACCTTTGATAAGGGTTGGTTGAACTGAATGTACATATATTGCGCGTGCTTTACAGTGAATACCATAAACCCAGACGGTGTCTGAATTTGTGATTTCTTTGCAGTTTGGGTTCCTGGTCCCCCTCCAGGCCGTTTCTTGCCCTTAGTTGCACCGTTAGGTGCACCACTCGCCGCGACACTTGCCCATGTTGTATTATTTTTATTGATAAAGTCGCCCATCTTTCCTGTGTGTGATTATCCAAATTTGCTGTTTGAACCAAATTGTAGTAACTAAAGTGATTGTTACAATAAAGAAAAGCTAAATAGAATCAAGGTTAATTCAAATCTATGCCTATCTAAACTGAGTAAAGTCAATTAAAATACTAAGCAGTAGATTGTAACAGAGTTCTCTTTTTACCCCATCGCTGCTACTAATAAAACATATAAAAACCCAACCTTTTAGTTGTTATTAGTGTTTTTTTATAAGTGGTGCAAAAATACCCTTAACTGAATTATTTGGTTTAGGTTACAAAAGCTCTGGTAAATCTTTTCCCACCTAAAATCCAACAAGTGGTGCTCACTACAGGGGCACCTGTACACCACAAAAACTTTTAAAAATGGAGGTTGGTAGGGCATCTAACCCTCACAACTTCCCCACGGAAAGTATTCTAGTCTACCACTTTGGAACACCAGCTATCCAGTGCCTTGTATCGCCTCAAAAGGCTTGAGCAGCACTCTATTCCAAAACCCCTTTCGAGATAAGTTCACCCTGGGTGAGGTCAGTATTGCCTCCTTCCTCTTTGTTTATGAATCTTCTATGGAAGGAGCAACTAACCAAAAACCCAGTACATCCTCCCTTGCTTGAGTCGCCTAGATCCAGAAATTATGGTTCCCACCATGATCAACCTCAGCACTTGGTTGGAGGTTAAACGAGCACTTATTGACGAATTTGGCTCCCAGAAGATTTTACAACGACAAAAACAGGCCTTTATGTGCTTTAGTCTGTAAGAGGGAGAATCGTTCACCTCTATTGTAAGCGGTTCTATAGGGAAAATCAACCCCTGCTGCTTGCAAAAATGCTACCTCTTGACGACGCCAATGCTGCCACTCTGAGCTGGTTGACGTCTCACCCTTCTATAGCTTGACATCTTATCTCTGTAAAGAATCACCTCCAGACCATCCGAATATCAAGGAGGCTCTGCTGGAGGTGGCAGATGTATGACGCTGAAGCTTCTTCAGGTGATGGGTCAACATCTCATTTGTTGACCATTGAGAATTATTCAGCCATAGCCCCAAAAAAGGAGGCTATGATGCTCCCTTTGGGCCCCCTAAGCTGGTTGCTAAATTAAACCTAGCACCTGCAGTGCATCTCAAACTTAATTTTTTTCCGCTCAGCAAACTTGAGGTTCTTTAGCCCATAAGTCAGAGTACATCTTCATCAATGGGGACGCAAATACTGCCCCCATCATGTCACCATGACCATCTTTTATCATACAATGATCCTCTCCAAGTGGTTTCAAAGCTGGCTCCTGAGCCTAAACCCATCTCTCAGGTGCCATTCGCCCCCACTCTTAGTGGGTTAAATGACCAGGTTACAAACGCTAAACTGCTGTTTACCAAAAGCACACAGCTGCTGATTGACCCAAAGCTGGCGTAATTAAAGCCTCCATCTCCACGATGCTATCCAGCTCATCATCTCCTCCTACTAATTCTAGCTCAAAACCTGTAGCCATGGGGCAGCCTAAACCCCCCTGCATCAAAGGCTAAATGTAGAGCCGTAAATATCATAGCGTCACCTCCAAAAGTTACCCTAAGTAGCTGAGCGCCCCCAGGATATCCCCTGCAACAAGTAAAGCTCTGACCTAACCTCACAACCAATAAAGTCATTGGCGTGCATTGAGAATCCCTCTGATGATGAATCTGAAGGGGGTTATAAAGACGTTGGTCACTATGTCCTAAGAGCCCCAGGTGAAGTGGAGGTACCTGACTAATTGAACCCTGAAAGTGTGGATATAGCTAGGGTACCCCGCAAACATACCTTTATCGGGTGCTGAGAGGTCTGGAAGTTATTGATACTGCCAGCGACGCTGATCATCACATTGCCACGATGATCCAATCCACTCAGAGTGTGTATAAATTGCAGTCTATTCGGGATAAATTCCCTGAAACTGCTAAAAGCCTTTCTTCTACACTCCAGCTGAAGGAGGTCCTCGCTCTTCCATCAACTTGGGTGAGACTTTAACAAAAGTGGAGGTTGTTGTCAAAGAAGTATGAGTCATTGCTATCTTTGACACTGGATCACCTGTGAACATTGTATCATCAAAGCTTATGAAAAAATTAAGCGGGTACCTGACCTCAACTATACTCAGGAATTTGGCACAGCTGTTCCAGCCAACACTCGCGTTATTGGAGGCTTACTCATCTTTACCCATCTAATTTGAAAATCCTCCTCTCAACCCCTGCGGTAACCTTAGCCAACAACACCTATGACATGCTCATTGGTACTCAGTTTATACTCGAGTATGACAGGATTATTAATATGAAGCAGGGCTATCTCTCCCTGCTTAATTACGAGGTTCCTCTGATATTGGACCACAAAGAGATTAATAAAAAGAAATACGCTTGCACTGTTGAGTTTCCTTTCTCCACCTTATCCTTATGCTACATAATGGCGGGGCAAAATACCAAGATGCTGCCTGAATCAGTAGACGCTCCTGAGGGAACTCCATTTTATGCAGCTGAAGAAGTGTTTATTAAAGAGAATGTACAAAGGGTGCTTGACACCAAGATTATCCTGCACTTCCACCACAACTGCCTGCTGCACATAATGAGCATCAATTAAATCAGTCCCTTAGAACCTCGAGTATTACCAGGAATCCATACCCAGCCTACTAACATCCTATTAGTATTCTACTGGGGAATATTACTAATAAAGACATGGTCTTAAAGAAACACCACGGGATTGGGAAAGGTCTGCTAATCCCAGTTAAAAAGGTTAACCAGGTCCACTGCATCAGGTCCATGTCAGACATGGGCCTGCCTGCTGATAAATCATTCTGTATATATCCTGACGTTCAAATCTTGAGGAGCTAACCCCAGAGGAGCTTAATAAATTCCATAGTTTATTGAAGTCTTACAGCGACATTTTCTCTAAAACTGAGACCGACTATAGTCATATGAAGGGTTGGAGTCATACAATTGACATTGGGGATGCTAGTCCCACCTGATACAAACCTTATCATAAATCAAAATTTGAGGAGCAACAGATGAGGACGCAGCTCAAACAACTATTAAACGCTGGCCTAATGGTACCTTTGCAAAGTCCCTGGTCGTCCCCTCTCCTTATAAAAAGAAAATTGCGGTCATCAGGTTATGATGGACTACCACTGGCTAAACAACCTCACAAAGAAGAATAAATATCCCATCCCTCACATTGACAATGCTCTAGCACAACTCACTGGAGCTAAGTTCTTCTCAGCCGTAGGCTTATCTAGCGGCTATTGGAAGATGGACCTCTCTCCACAAGATCAGGAGAAATGCGCTCTGATTCACAGCGATAAACTATTTCAACCCACCTGATAACCTTAGGTGTTGTGCAACGCTCCTGCAACTTTTCAGTGAGCCATGGATCACATCTTACAGGATCTCAAGTTAAGTTATGTCATTGTTTATCTTGATGACATTACGGTGTTTTCTAAGACCATTAATGACCATCTTGATCACCTGAAAGAAATTTTCAACGCTTACATCAGTCCAACCTTAAATTAAAATTCTCCAAGTGCACTTTTTTCCAGAAAAGTTAGATTTACTTGGATACGCCATCTCACAAGATGGTATTCAACCCCTCCAAGACAAGGCTGAGTCTATATATAAAGTGCCTGCTCCCAAAACCCTGCGCGATATACAGTTATTCTTGGGTATGATGGGGTATTGCCACCAATTTATCCCAAAGTTCGCCCAGCTGAGTGAGCCTCTTGTATGACTATTGGCGAAGAACGTCCCTTTTCATTGGGGAGATGAACAAAAGGTCACCTTTGAGACGCTTTAGCAATTGTTATAAAAGTGTCATATCCTTCACCACCCCCAATCACAATAAAACTTTCCTTTTTTTACCAATACCTCTGACTACGATGTTGGGGCAATTCTGGAGCAATTGGATGGTAATGGATGGATCACCCTGTCTCCTATTTCAGCAAAACGTTATCCAAGGCTTAACGCAATTATAGTGTCACCAAAAAAGAGTTCCTTGTGGTCTTGATGGATGTAAAACATTACCGCCCATTTTTAAATAACTTCCTTCACTTTTGTCACTGACCAAGCCTCCAAGAAGTAATTAAAATCAATTGAAGGATCCCACTGGGCGGTTGTCTCGCTGGGCCTTAAAGCTCCAACACTATGATAAGAAGATTGAGCACCGAGCTGGAACCCATCATATGAACATTGATGGCTTAACTTAGATGCCTATCCTTCACCTGGAGAATAGTGAAGCAAAGAAATTTCATGACCTTATTATGACCCCTGACGCCTGGGAAGATGAAGATGAATCCGTCCAGAAAATGTTAGCCTGACACTCTTGCAACACCAAGGTGGAAATCTGGAAGTTGTATAAGAAAATAGGGGAGAATTGGTTGCCTTATATCCGGCTTTCAGAGCGATTTCCCATGATCATGGAGGTCTATTCTATGCTGGGGCACAGTGTAGTGCGTAAAACATATGAGTGGGTGAAGGATCAGTATTAATGGAAGAGAATTATGGAGTCCAACATCAAAGTGCTAGATGCCTGCCTAATCTGTGAGAAGCAATCCAGCTACAAACCCAAGTATCAATACTAACCCATCACGCCTCAACAGCTGTTCCATACTATAAGCTTGGATGTGGTAGGTCTGCTACCTCAGACTAGCAGCGGGAATCGCTATATCCTGGTAGTCATTGATCACTTCACTAAATGGGGTGAAACGGTTGCCCTTCCTCCCCATACCACAAAAGCTACTGCCACCTTCCTCCTCAACATATTTTCACACAGCATGGTTATCCCCAGGTCCTACTTTGTGACAATGAGAAGAATTATACCTCGCGGGTGGTAAAACTTTTGGCTACTTCCATGTGAATTCAGCAACTTTTCTCGGCCCCCTACAATCCCTCCACAAATGATACTGTTGAAAGAGCAAAACGACCCTGGTTTCCATCATATAAAAAATGGTTAGCTTAGATCCTCTACACTGATATCAATTCTTACCTAGTGCCCTCATGGCCTACCATATCAGCTACCATCAAATCCTTAAAATGTCTCCCTTCCACATATTATATGGCTGGGAACCAGGAGTACCAGCGTTTTAGCTAAAGACGTCTTCTTTGGTAAGACAGATGAGTCCTATAAAGCCCTGAAAAGATTGTCACAATGTATTATCTAGCTGCAGTCTGAGGCCATGATAACTTAGCTAAAATGGTAACAAAAGAATGGGTAGATGCAAATGAGCATAAGAAGCCCCTCCCTTTCTTTCAAGTGTCAGACTTGGTATTATATTATTACTACCGTTTCACTCCATAAGTGAAAAGCTTAGGTCTATATAGAAAGGCCCTTTTGTAGTCTCTTATAATTGAGAGGAAAAGTACTCCATTAAGTCACTTGCTACCAGAGTTACTATCAACCAAGTCTATGACCATTTGTAGCGCCCTTATAACCCCATAAAATTCTTGAAGGAGGTAATGTTGGACAATTACAAGTCCGATTATTTAATAAGGGTGTATTGGTTATAAATAAGGACGAAAATATGGATGAAATTGGCCAAAAGACCCTGTCCAATTCTCAATGGAACCCCTTGAATTGGTGTAATACTTTTACAGATGATACACGGGCAAATAATAGGATTTTGGGTAAGTGAATCGCAAGGAATATACACCAAAATCTGGAGAGTCCATTAAAGTTCCTCTTTGGCCCACTGCTAGTTCCATTCAAACACCAAAGCGGGGACCACCCCCTTTATAGGTTTGGTGGGGTCCCCCAAGGTGCAACTATTTTCTTCTAAGGTGATTGGCTAAAGTATACCAGATCATTACCTCAAGGGTTTGCCTTGCCTATGATTGACCCTTCATCAGCTGTTTCAGCAAAGTGAGGTGAGTTTGAAAGCTCTGTTAGGTTGACAACCCAAATTTCTAAATAGAATCAAGGTTAATATCAAATCTAAGCTTATCTAAGGCGAGTGAAGAAATTAAAATACTAAGCAATAGAATGTAACAGAGTTCTCTACTTACTCCATCGCTGCTACCAATAAAACATATAAAATCCCAACCTTTTAGCTGTTTTTATTGATTTTATTATTTTTATAAGTGGTGAATAAAAGCCTTAACTGAATTGTTTGAAGTTAGGTAGCAAAAGCTCTGGCGAGCATCTTCCTCACCTAAAATTCATCACAAGAAAGTATAGCTTCCTTTATATCTGCCTTTAGATTTATGGGGAAGCAATGAATCAGAAGGTGAATCATATGCATCCTGCTTATATATAGCACCACAGGAAATTATGACTCCAAATTTAAGAAATATAAAACTTGAAATCAAGTACAAACAGTGGTAATATAAGAGCATGGCAGGAGAAGACTCTTGCAAATCAAAAACAAGCATTTATGGCCATCCACTTAACCAAGAAGATACTACTGTTAGAGTTTCTTGTTGGATTTATGCTTAGCTCAACCCTTGATTACCACTAGCCAAATCACATTGGATAATGTTATAACCGTGGTGACCTTCAAGCTGGGACAATATCCTGAAATCACTTTCATATGGTAGGATATAAAAGTAACTTTATGTGCATTTGGGAGAATAAAGAAACCCAGAATGAAGTATCCTTCTCAATTCTAACTTCTAAGGCTTCTACATCAGCTTCTGCCATCCAACCTCATATTTATGTTGTTTAGAACCAGAACTATTTGAACTATATGCTCTTACAAAATTGAGCTACTCATAATGTTAAACAATGTTGAAGGAGAATTGCTAAAGAGGCGAAAAGGGCAGTCAGCATGAAGGACATGGAGCTCCATTCTGACATCCCTATAAAGCCTCAAAATAAATTGAACGCGCATACCAAGTCTGTTGCTACTGTGCCTGGGTAAGATTTTTGATTCCCCTTGAAAATAAAAAACCTGATACTGCCTACTTTTCTTCCAGTGATTATCCTATGCTTCTTGACTTATCTCCCAGTCTGGGATCTTGGTAATTTAGGTTGCTGTTTGGGTCTTTAGAGTTTAGTATATGCCATTATTGATATTGGCTCTCCATAAGTATTTTTTTCAATGTCAACGAAACTCATTAAGATTGCCTTTGACTTGATTAACTTTATGAAGCATGACAAAACTAGGACGCAAAGTATTTGATCTATAGGAGCCTTTTCTTCCTTACCTATTTTGTTTATAGAATTGTTCTAGCCCCTATGGCTATTGTTCTAGAAAACCATATTTATAATCTTTACCTAGGAACTCGATTTCTTTGTGAATACTCTGACATAGTAAATATGATGGTAAGTCTCTATTGGGACATAAGGTCTCACTGGTGTTTAAGACTCCTTGAGATGCTGAGATGGAGATTAGAGCTCAGACCTGCCTATTGGAAATAAAGATTATATTGGTCAAATAGATATTGTGCTAGAGGCTCAAGGGTGAAACTACCTTTTCCAGTAGAAAATGGACATGAAGGCATGTCTTTTTTAAAGTTAACCCTAACACCTAAGTAATAAGTCATAGTCAACACCAGAGTACATGCTAATATTCTACTAGGATATGTAATAAACATAAGAGGGGTAGAAAATCCATATATAAAGGAAGTTCTGACTTCCCAACGATTCTAAATCACATTTATGCTGTGCCAATATCAATGTTAGTAGAAAATCTAACTAACAACTCTAAAACATTTGGTTCTATTACTACAATTGCTTATGCTTGACTAATGTCATGTCTCAAAACATAATTGTGGGAAAAGATTGCAAGAACAAGGAAGAGCTCACCAGGGCCAAATAAGTTAAATTGTCCATTTTACTGATCTATAGAGTACTCTAGATAAACTTTGGTTAATGGTCAAGTACGCCCAGGTTGGATCTTGTGTTTGCGCAATGGGGCGGCTGGCGTTACATCAACAGCTCTCAAGTTTACAAGTAATATGATTAACAAAGATGAGTTGTTGCATATAATTAGAAAGTGAGAATTTAATTCTCATTCTGTATATAATATTTAATATTTGACTTTACCCAAATAAAATCTAACACAAGAGTTTGGGCTTACTCAGGTATGCTACTACTCTTGATAGTAAGCTGATCTAATTGGCCAAATTTTCTTCAGTACCATAGCAATTTGATTACGGCCTTCCTCTCCCAAATTTCTTTATAGTTATTATTGCTTGATCAAAATCCTGGTTGGTCGTGTTATCTTTGATAAAACCATATATAATATTTAGTTTTCCGAGATGAAGCTTCTGTTTGATCTTACTGTTTAACTCCTCAAGGAAGTCTTAAAAAATATAGGTGTCACCACCTCCTTTGGTGTCTAATTATATTTAGTGGTATTAATTTGTTCCTATGGTGTTTGGGCAAGTATTCTTCACCAAACTTTTTATCAGGAGAGTTACAGACACTCTATTGACACCTATTGCCTGTGGAAAAGGTAGATGTTTTTCATAGCGTTAGGAGTTTGCATGATTTTGGTGCTAGAATTCCCCCATCATTAGCCCTTGTAAAAACTTCTATTGGTGATGAATTGACCAGAAAAACAACAAGCTAAGGTTGAGCTGTTGTTGGAAGAATATTCTGACCTTCTCACAACTGCTACCTAAAATTCTGAAAAGATAAAGGGCGTTATGCATCATTTTAAAGCTTGGGATGCTAAGCCTATCCAGCCTTTTCCTTACTGGAAGAGCAAGTTGGAAGAAGCTCAGGTGGTTGTTTAACTTAAGCAGTTACTGTATTTGAGATTGTTAGTGCCTTCTTGTAGTCACTGGGCTAACCTATCCTACTAACTAAGGAAGAAAGGTGGTGGTCATAGGATGGTGATGGACTACAAAAGGCTTAATTCTGTCACCAGAAAGGATATCTACCTTTTATCACATATTGATAACTCACTCAGCTTACTTGATGAATCTCACTATTATTCTGAGATGGATACAGCCAGCGATGACTGTTAGATTGGTTGGCACCTGAAGATTGATCATAGCGTTCTCTTATTTCCAATTAGGGTTGTTAAAACTAACCAGGATGACCCAAGTACTTTATGCGCCTACCATGTTCCAAAGGGCCATGTATGGGATCTTTAGAGACTTAAAGCGGCCATGTGTTCTTTTTTATCTTGATGATATTACCTTATTATTAAGAAATTTCTAGTGCCCATTTAGAACATCTTAATGAGTATTCAATTGCTTACATAAAGCTTTTTTTTACAAAAACTTTAAAAAAAATTTTCATTTAATCCAATATATAGGATTTCTTGGACATAAGTTCATGAAAAAAGTATTTAAACCTATTCCCAATAAAGTCATCGCTATCTAGAAGATATATTGATCCAAAGACCATGGAATATACAAGTATCTTAAGGATTGTGGTTACTATCATCAGTTTAATCCTTAACTTAATAGTCTGGCTGATCCTTTAGTGTATCTTTTACAAAAAAGAGGTTCCCTTTGAGTGGCAACCTGAGCAGGAATAGACCTTCATATTGTAATAAATACTCTTTGCACGAAAATCATTATTATTCATCCAAGGCTTAATTGCTCTTTTCTGTTGCTCATTGACACAAGCAACTGACTGTAGGAGCTATTTTAGCCTAAAATGGTAAGAGTCAAGTTGCCCATCCTGTAGTCTATTATAGAAAAACCTTGATTAAGAGCAGTTTTAAATATTACCAAACAAGAGTGCATAGCTTTTCTGTTAGAGTTAAAAAAATTTCCAACTAATGTTTATAGGACTCATCTAATGGTCATCGCTGACCATACATTACTTTATTGATTACAACAGATGAAAGACTCCAATAGTTGATTTAAATATGGGCTTTACGCTTGTAAAACTATGACTTTACCTTTGTTTATTAGGATGGCGCAATCTATCAAAATGCGAATGGACTTTCAAGGATGCCATACTAGCAGTTTTAACTCTTAAAGAAAATTGATTGTATGATCTAAGTAAACAGTTTTAGAGATGGGATTTGAAGATCCCAAAATTCGGGTTAAGTTGTGACTTATGATTAATGATACTAAGATCAAAGAAGGAATGTTATATAAAAAAGTAGAAGGGAAATGGCTATCATACATATGCTCTTATTTAAGAACAAAAGTCATTCTTAAAGGAGATTCAATTGTGGGTCATGGAGCTGTAAAGAGACCCATAGGTAGTTAAAAAACGGTTCTCTGGGAGAATATGGTTAAAAACATCCATGAAATAATAGAAGCCTGTTTAACTTGTTGAACCAAGATTAGGTCAGCCCTTGATATCACCATTTTGTGGCTCCATCAAACCCCATTCAATGTTGTTAGTGTTGATGTGATAGTGCCATCGCCCTCCAGCTTACATAAACATAAATATATCCTTTTTTCAATAGACCATCTAACCAAATGGGTAGAGGCAATTTGCATACTAGCTGCTACTATCAAGGCTACTGACTTATATCTTTTTTGTTTTGTTTTTACTCAACATGAATGCCCTAAGTTCTACTATCAGACAAAGGATTAAGTTTTACATCCCAGGTAGTCTAAAAGTTAACCATTAACTTAGTAAACAAAACTTTACCTCCAATATAATTCATCCACAAATGGGGTGGTGGAACGCGTTAATGGGACTTTAGTGTCATTTATGCAAAAATGGCTGCATCTGACCCTATGTAATGAGAACATTGTTTACTAAGAGCTTTATTAGCTTATCATATAAGTTATCATTGTTAATAAAGATGTCTTTTCTTGAAGACTTATATGTTCATGAACCTTGTTTTCTATCTAGTGTTCAGATTTTGTTAATTTTTCAGTACCCATTAACTCTGAACTTACTATTAGGGCCCTAGCGGAAAAATTATTAGGCCCCAATTTCTTTAAACTAAAAGAGTTATCTTCACTACATCTAAGGAGACAATCTACATTGAGCTAGTAGGCCTGCCTTACCAATATTATACTAGGATCTATTCCTGTTTAATCACCATTGACCAGGAGTGTAACAAAGCAAATCTGATTTCACTTAGTCTAGCCCTTGTCTGCATATCCATAAAGTTAATTTTTGAATATCATTGCTTATGTTCACTATGGTACAGTGGTTAACTAGATTATGGCCATTTCCTGAAGCCTTATGTTCCTCTTTGACAGGATCTTGATGGAGGCGTTGTCAGTATTTAAGACGGTAAGCAGGTAAAAATCTCCGCTTCCAAATCAAGAATTTATATATTGGCTATTGAATAATCAGAATTTTAGTTGAAAAACCACAGAAGAGGAAAAGAAACGCTATTAACAAAAATCTTCTCCCACTGATGAATCTATTGAGGTGCCTTATGATCTGTCCTCTAAAATTACTTCAACTCAATCGATCATCTCCAATCAATGCATTCCCAGGGTCATTAACATAAGAAATAACAAAAGTTCAGTGAAAAATTGCTTCAAAAGGATTTAAAAGCTCCTAGTTGAGGGAACTTCAGAGAAATTTTTCGGTGGCATGTACAATCCAACCTATAAATGGATCCTTAATTTAATAAGGTATACTGACCTTTATTTTACTTGATTTAAAATGCTTTTATCTATTCTTATAAACATCTACATCTTTGAGCTCCAAATGAAGCCTAAGCTTACAAGCTATTATATTAAAAAATCTGAAAGAAATAATTTCAGCATCAGAGAGAATAACACTTTTGATCAATTCCTGACATCTCTTGATTTTCCTTGACTATCAAGATTTTTTACTTAACATTATTCTAAAAAATAAAGGAAAACTTGTGGCATATTGTACCTGTTTAGTTTTGATCTTATAGGTATACATAGCACAGGGAGTGGCAAGATTAGCAGACATGCTGAGCAAGATACATTACATTCTTTAAACAAGAAGTTTAAAGTATTTGATATAATGATAATGTAGCTATGGACATGTTTTTCATATTAAGGGTAGAGTTTAAGGATTATTTTAGAATTAAACAAGTTAAAGGTAAAATCTTAGTAAATGGTTATTTAAAGGTATAACGCAAGCACGTTCTTCATGCTATGTTCACAGGTTATATTTGCAATTTAACTCTAAGATATTTAAGGACTTTTCTTTCTCGTTGCAAACACTTTTGCAACCCATTCAATTCAAGATTAAATCCAGTTTGATAATCTCATAGAGGGGATTAGTCTGCGCCCATGTCTGGGAGCAGTTGGGCAAAGCAAGAGGAGCAGGTGGGGCCCGCGGCCTCTAACGTTTGAAAACGCCCGGAGAATCTGGTGGAATATAAAAAAATTTAAAAAAACCGGCGGTCACAATTTCCCCAGAGATACTAGCGTGGCAAGCACGATGCAACCAGTACATCAATACGCCACATTCCCAGCCACTTTTGTCGGTGGAATTCGGAGTCCATGTGTATCTGGACATCCAAAAAACAGCCCTATGGGAAAAATTTTGTGAAGATGTACACAAAATTTTCCTGACTGCGGTGTACGTTGCACCTCACTCCATGTCACGCGGTTGGCTGGACCTAGGTTTTGAAAGCAAAATAGCAGCAGATGAGGCTGCAGCGGTGCGCGTAGTGGTCAACCTCCCCAAAGGGCAACAGGTCATCGAAACTAAATGCACCAGATGGACAAAATCAAACCAAATTTTCCTCACGTTTGACTTTTTGCCTACTACAGTAAAATGTGACATTTTGGAGCAACACCTGAAATATGGTCTCGCCATATATGGCAAAATACAATCTTTCAAAATGCAACGTTTCATGCTGATGCCACACCTGTGCACCGGCAAAGCCATTGCAGTTCTGACCCCATCTGAGGAGATCACGAAGGACCTAACCCAGATCCCGCACTCTACCTTTATTGACATCGCAGGGCACACCACCCACCCATTCCGGGTAACCGTGGACAGCGCGCCCCCCATTTGTACCCACTGTGATGCGTTCAGCCATAAGGCACACGCGTGCCCCATTAAAGAGGGCGTTACATTCCAAGAGCACCCCTTGCGGCCATGGCCAGCGGAGAGGCGCACTATGAACCAACTGCAAGCACCAAAGAGGCATTCCCGTGTGGAGCACAAGGCTGCTACCTATTGGTAAAGCCCATCTCCCTGCAGGAGCGGAAGAAGGCCAAGCAGGCCCATAGGACTGCGGCCAAGGAAGAAGCCAAGGTCACCACCACCATCCCACACTCACAACGCCAGGAGGACATGGAGACCTTCGCGGTGGAAGCAACTCAGGAATCCATCACCCAATCAGATTGGGAGGCCCAAGCTGAATGGGCCACTCAATCCAAGGATCCGATGGGAGATTCAATCTCACCCAATCGCTGCACCCAAGCCCCGGTTGAAACTGACTTGGGACCTATCCCAACTGAAAAATTTTTTTGCCCCACTCGACGGTGCACCAAACTTATCCGCACCGCAAAAATTTGTCTGACGTCGGGAAAACAAAAAGTGAAGGCCAAAGCCAACGCGACTCTTTCTGCAAAAATTAACAAAAACCCCGATAGTATTGCTGCTAATACCCGCGCTGCTGTGAAAGCCCGTGGGGACCTGGAAGAGGCTGGTGGGCCAGGGGGCCCACCCCTTGCACCTAAGGTGCGATGGGGGAAACCTTCCTCTAGGGATGCTGAATATCGCCGGACTCAAGGCCTCCCCGTCCTGGGCTAGGAAACTGAGTTTTTTACAAAATAATTTACCCGTGGATATCCTGGCCATCCAGGAAACCCACTGTCCATGAGGTTCCGAGGATGCTTGGAAAACAATGCTCCTACCATCCCTATCCTTTTGGTTAAAGCACTGTGGGGTGCTAATTTGGAAAAACAATTTTTTTCAAATTTACATCTTCAGAAACATTCCTAAATGACTGAGTGCTCGTTGTCACCTTCTCTTGGGCCGATGTTGCACACACAATTGTCAACATTTACGCCCCAAATGGTGCACAAGAGCGTCAGGAATTTTTCTCTTCAGTCAAAACCCTCCCACTACCCCCCGATTCTTTCCTAATTAGCGACATGAACTGTTGGCTAACCTCACCAACGGACCAGTGGCTGCCCACACCCCACACCCCACAGGGTCACGTAGAACTACGCGTTCTAAAAGCCACCCTTGGGTTAATGGATGCGCTGCTGCGACATGCCCCACTGCTCAAAAACATGACACATCCCCACATCCACAACGGCCAATTAAGGTCCATGACCCGCATTGACCTTATTCTAGCGCCGGCGAAATTCCAACCCTACATCTTCCACTTCAAAACAACAAAAATGGAATTCTCTGACCACCGACTGGTCTTGATAACATACCACTTACCCGTCACAGTTGCAAAGGCCCCACATTGGTACAAAATCCGCCCCCCAGAGCTTGCGTCGCCAGGATTTTCCATGTGGGTGGAAGAAGCAACTTTGGCAAAATCGTTTGTTGCACCGTTTTGCGCGGACCCCATTTCCACATGGGCAACTTTCAAAAAAGACACCATCCACCATTATCGCCATCTCATCCAGATGCTCACGAGCCACATTGGCGGTTATATCGCGCGCGCTGGCGGAATTGGCCCACTTGGAGTCCAACATTCCAGCCTCAGGATATAGCCCTGCATGGGGCCAGAAGTGGGCGGAGGCAGCAGCACACCTCAACGCACTTGAAAGGCAACACAAACATCGGGTTTGTGTCCAATACAGGGCCACACGCATCACTAAAGGCGACAAGTGCACCACATACTTCTTCAAAAAAATTTTTGTTTTACACCAGAGCGTGGCCTGCACACAGGTGCAAAGATTGGATAATTCTATCGTGGACACACCGGCCAAAGTGGCAATCAAAACGCAAAGATATTACTCTGAGTTATACCAAGCTGAACCAATTCAGCTGGCCGAAATGGCGGAATTTCTTGACAGAGCTCATATCTGCACCATTTTCTGATACCCAGAAATAATGAATTTAATTACTCCAAACAAATTATGGACTACCATTCGCGGTGCGCCAAACTGAAAATGCCCAGGCCCAGATGGTATTCCATATGAGTTCTACAAAAAATATTTTAAATACATATCCCCATTGCTGCTAGCCTCACTCAACCAAAGCCTGTTGGAAACGCGCCTCCTACCAGGAGGACATGAGGCTTTTACAGTCACACTCTTCAAGAAAGGGGATAGGCTAGACTTAGCCAACTGGCGCCCCATTTCTCTAACAAACACAGACACCAAAATTTTAACAAAAATCATGGCTAACCGTTTAGGGACTGTAGCATCTGCCACCATCTCTCCAGAACAATTCGGTTTCATCCCCAGAAGGTCAATTTGGGATAACGTGCACTCTGTGGCTAATGTGTGTCAGTCCACAGCCTCTGGGGCACTTGTATTCTTGGACCAACAAAAGGCCTATAATAGAGTAAACTGGGAATACCTTAGGGCCTGCCTCCAACAATTCCGCCTACCTCCCCACTTCATTAACTGGGTGATGCTGCTCACGGAATCTGCAACAATGGCTGTGCGCGGCCCAGGTTTCCTAACGGATGTAGTCCATCCTCAAAGGGGCCTGTGACAAGAGGACCCCCTGAGCCCACTCTTATACAACTTCAGCCTTGACCCACTACTGCGAAATGTGAATGCCCAACTCACTGGGGTCCATGTGCCAGGCCAAACCCCAGTCAAGATGATGGCATTTGCAGATGATTGCGTGGTGGGGGTGTCTAATAATAAAGATGCACGCGCGCTTGAAGCCCTCATCCAGGAATATTCCCGGGTAAGCAACGCGGCACTGAACGCCTCCAAAACCGAAATCATCCTCCTTGGTCGGTTTCAGAACTGCTGGGCCCCAGCAAGTAGTTCCCAACCCAGCCCAGCTGCTCGCCCAAGTCCACGCCTTACTAACTCAAAACACACCGCTCCACTGGTGCTCCCCTTTGTGCCACGAACTACCATAGGACCGGTACGCCATCTGGGCGTGTGGTTGGAGGCAGGAGGATACGCGTCAGCAGTAATGGAGGGCCATATACTGGACAACGTGACGAAGCGAATCGCCTCTCTCAGAGCCCACCCTAATACCCTCACTGGCAGGGTTGTTCTTGCCAACTCTATGCTCCTATCCAAAGTCTGGTTTGGAGCCCACGCCATCCCCTTCTCCCAAGCTTCTTCAAATCCCTGTATGCTTTGCTACAAGGTTGGCTTTGGTCAGGCTGCCCTCCACCAGTACGGCTAGAGGTCATGTTTGGCCCTCATCATCATGGTGGCATGGGCCTACTTGACTTCAAAGCCCATGCCGCCAAGATCCTAGGCACCTGGATTGCGGCCGTCACTGCTCCTACACTCCCATCCCAACACTGGTCCCGCGCGGCCCGCTCCAACTTCTCCTGAGCCTTGGGCCTCAACAACCCATCAAACCCCCACTCCCTGATGAAATACCTTGCATCACACACATCAGCCACAGGTCCTCACGGGACAAAAACCCACTACAAACGAATCCTACTCTCCATGCGAAGCGCAGAGTGGAGAATTCGTATTAGTGGACATACAACCTGAAGAGGCCGCCCCTCTCCTCAGTTCACACAAGAGGTACAGGGGCTACCCATCCATGATGGCATGATCCCCATTCGACCCCAAGTCCTATCCAGGGTGGACTACCTGGACATGATGGACATCCCTTATTCCACTGAGACCCAAAAGACTATCTGAAAATATGCACACCATCCTCTGTTGCAGCCTCAAGTCCGTTCCCATGTGTGGCGCTGCCTGAGGCGGGTGTATCGTACAGCTGAGCGCTCTAATGCTTTAAACTCATCCTGTGTCGTGTGTGGCCAGTATGGAACGCTGTTTCACCGCCTGGAGAAGTGCCCCACCTCTAAAGTAATATGGCGCGAAGTCCAACGTCTGCTAGGCCAGGATCAAACACATCCCTTCAGTCTGTCAAGAGATATGTTTGCTTCATCAATGGCCTCCCCCTCCCACCCTCCCTTCGTGCTCTGGTGGTTGCAATCGCCATGTGGACTATCCACACGATTGTCTTGGATGCCATCGCTGGATCCATCCCCACCCTCCCTGAAGCTGTCCACAGATTCTGGTCTCATTTGGTGGATCACTTTCAAGCGTGGATGTTTGGATATCTCCCACCACGTCGCCGGCAGCTGGTCTCCTCCTGGTTCCCAGTCTGGTTCATCAAATCAGACCCCTTTCTCCACACGTGCTCAATAGTGGCTACGCCCCCTACACACGTTCCCTCCCCTTCCCATAAGTGGCGTTCCCGCTGGCAACAAGAGATAGCATCGCTTCTCTGGGGTGCCTCACCTGGTACTGAGTTTTGTCTCATCTGAGTCATATTCGGAAGTGTCTGTCCCATGGTCGGCCTTCCCCACAATAAATTTAAAATTTAAAACTCTAAGATATTTAGTCTACAAAACAGATGATAAATTTGATTAAAAAAGTTTAAAATTTAAACTTTTAAGTGAGGTGGGACAATTTGGGAACAATACCGCACTAAATAAAGGGAATCAAGGATTTTGGAAAAGGAGGATAAAACCCAGAAAACCTCCATGCGTGGTGTAGGATAGGCTAGGAACTCCATGGACTGCATAGCTATCCGCTTTCTCAGTTTGGGCATTGGTGTGCAAAGCCAACACAGTCATAATCGTCTCTTACCCAAAGTTCATCTACTGGGATCAAACTTTGGAGGCAGTGGTAGTGAGTCTATATTTTACCACTTGGGTATTATCCCTCTAAATATAATAAAAAAGCAATTATTATCTATAATGCTCAAATTATAATTATAGTCAAAGCACTTCATTTAAGATACAGTAGTGCTCTCATCAGGAGAATCATCAACTATCATACAATGCAATTTAAAAAGGTTTGATTTGTCAGAAAAATAATTGAATGGAAAGTTTTGGGGTTGACTATGATGTAACCCATTTTAGGGCAAGTTCT
This sequence comes from Massospora cicadina, assembly GCA_022478985.1. NCBI lineage: Eukaryota > Fungi > Entomophthoromycota > Entomophthoromycetes > Entomophthorales > Entomophthoraceae > Massospora > Massospora cicadina. Next base: position 15,584 of record JAKSZP010011232.1, on the reverse strand, counting down.
AATAATGAAGTTGGAAATTGTATTATGCCTTAGATTTGTGTACAGGAGTCAAGTCAACATTTGTCAAACACTTCCCTATTGACTTGATTTACCAGCTAATTTTTCTGGGAGAGTCACTTGGTTCATGGCACAATCAAAGAAATTTGGTGTGATGTGATTACTAGCTCTTAGCAACCAAGCTTTGAATAGTGTAAGCTTTGACAGCAACCTGGTCAAGTACAGAAATAAGGTTCTTTCCTCAATGTATCCATATTATGTGTCCTACTAATATTATAGGTATAACAGTAAGTAACTTGATCGCTAACTGCAAAGCTCACCGCTGTGAATTGATGAAAGTCATTTCTCACTTTATGATTGATTCTTTTAGTCAGGGAAACCCCATAGGCCTCAGTCTGAACCTTGATTAGGGATTTCACCATTCAGATAAAGTACTTGGATGGTCGAATCTTGTCCTCATTAGTAATGATGGAATGCAGTAAAGGTGGTAGTTCAGGTTGTTGACCATATATGAGCTGGAAAAGCGAATTCCCATACCACTGTGGAAACTGATATTGTAAGCAAATACAGTTGAGTTTACATATATAGCCTACTGAGATCAAAAATTGTTGGCGAACTTTAGAAGAGCTTATACTAAGGTACCATTGACACGTTCCTCCATCCCATTGGTTTTAAGGTGATATGGGACGGCGAGAACTCTGTGCATTATCTTTAGCTCATTCAGATTGGAATGACTCAAGAGGTAAATTGGTGGCATTGTACATAAGGATTACTTGCAGACAGCCATTCCACTGTATTACCTGCTCCATTATAAGTTTCACAGTTGATATTGCTCCAAGGTCTCTTATGGCTTGAGCCTTGACCCACTTAGTAAGATGAATGATTGCTACTATAATATATAAAGTTGATTATGTTGGCGAGGAAGGGTCCTATGATATCTATAGACATTTTGTGCAAGGCTAAATAGGCATAACCAGCCTGTAAGTAGCTGTATGTTTATATGGTTGGTGAGCTTGAAACCCGTGGCATTTTATTACACATCTTGGATATTAATTCTCTAGGTCTCTTAATAAAACCGCTATTAATTTACTTTAAGGTCTTAAGTAAGTCTTTAAGTCCAATGGCGTAATGCTCTTGCATGATTATCTCCAGATGATTGAAAAGTGGAAGTATAGTCTTCAGTCATTCCCCCAATTTTGTACAACGTTCAATCTCAATTTTTGGTGTCATTTATGAGCTGATCCAAGATGCGGCGAGTATCAGGCTCTTTTATGGAATAATTAACACTTTAATATTTTCAAATAGCTAATTCACAAAAGGGTAAAGTGCTGTTACAAATGGCAATTGCAAAAGTCCATCAGTATTCTGATGAGTCTGTCTCAGACAATGTACTATTTATAGTTGTAGGCCTGTAGCTCCAGGACCCATTTCACTAACTGACCTTCAGACTCCTTAAAAGTATATAATTATCGCAAGGAAGCATTGTCAGTGAAGATTTAGAACTAGTACATGAATGTTGTCAGGATTACTACCTAAAATAAAGTTTCATGTGTATCTGATGACAGGTAATGACCCTGTTCTGAAGATATAGTCAAAACTATTGCCATTAGTAATTCCCAATTAAATTAAGGCCTCCTGATATCAGTGTTCAACTCCAACTTTTGCAAACATATGTTACTCGACCAAAATCCCTGATATTGAGGGTCAAACTAATCTATGTGGCAATCAAATCAAGTTTGACAGAATTGACCAAAATGTCACAGAATCCCTGATTGCTATTTATTATAAATTTTGGCTTGAAAACGCTTGGAGCTTTTTCCTGAGAATAACTCACTGATCTCCAACATAATCCTATTTCTATGAAGATAAAGATGACTCTCTTTTTGCCATTAATAACTTGGCCTAGCTTTATTCACTTAGGGACAAAACCATCCTTAAAATTTTACCACTCAAGTAATTTTATTCTTAGTGAAGACTTTTCTTTAATAATAGTAAAACTTATAATCCTTCACTCAGGAACTTTAGATCTCCTATCCTTTAAAATTAAGGATGAGCAGTTAACTCCCCCTCCATCCCAATAAAAACTGGTGATCTTTGCCAGGTTTACTCAAGTTCCTGATGAAATTATTATTACAATGTATTAAATTCATCTTAAGATACCTCCTTGGATTGTGACGCCGCACATCTCAGTGACTGGGCAATCAATATACATGTAGGAGATTTGACAGAGACTCGCAACCTTTTATTTTCCATGTCATTTGAGGTGAACCGCCTTGCTCCTTCCGTAGAGCAATATCAATTAAAACTATAAGACTTTGCTGAAGCTCTCCAGCTCCTCTTTTTGGGGGCCTTTGTACCCAGACGCCGAGCTAATAGAATATGAGTTTTTGTGGTATCAGCCCCTTTGGTAAGTTTAGACAATAGTTTCTCGATTGATTAACCCAATTGGAGCTGGAATTTTGGAGCGCTGCTGCATCAATTTGTAAAACCCACTGTGTATCATCTACTACAAGTAGCCGGGTTCCATCAGGAACTGCTCTGACATTTATAGTTTTTGGGAGACTTTACATTCACAACTAATATAAGTCTATCATTCTGCCGCTCTCTTCAGCAGTGAAACCAAAGCGTCATTGGAAAATTGGCAACTTATAGCAAGGTAAAAGTTTTTTAACACGTTTGGATAAGGGTACTATGAGATGCGCTTGAATGAAACTCCAATCATTTTAGTCATCTATAAGTCATCATGTTTAATCAGATCAGAGATTGTACCCTCATGGTATAGAACCAAACTGATAGCTTTATGATATCCTTGGATAAACGCCTCCATTTTCTTAAAAAGTTGATCTATAATATATGTGATACTCAGGACAATATCCGTTCTTCAGGACCACTGGAAGATGCTGGGCAAATGGCCCTCCTGGAATGCCTGGCAAGGAAGGAGCCCATGGTCACAACGTTCAAGCTGGTGGAAGAGTATACCCTAGACCCCCTGGGCCACTGGGACCCCTGGCACACCTAGCCTTAATGCTGACCCAAGAATCCCTGATGATCGCCTATAGTTGTAAATTTGGCAAATTAAAAACCTTAATGTCCAATTAAGACACATAGACCAAGGAGTGCAGATCACTTGGGATGGAGTGCCGCTCCTTCATGAAGTTTATCTAAACGCTTATCCTGAACGCCTTGAAATGTGGCAACATTACCCGCTGGTTACATAGCTTGGATCAAATAATGCTCGCCAATAAGCAACACTAACTCAAACTTTGAGATGCAACTACCAATTTAGAGAACAAATTTGGCAGTTAAATTAGTACTTCATGAAAATGGCTCTTTATGATGCCCATGAATGGGTAGTTTTAGTAATCACAGATGTTAATGACTTACAAATTCAAGTGCATGCTCTTCATCCTTACAAATTCTTCTAATACCATTTTATTTTTAGGTGAAGGAGCACCCTCAGTGTTGGTTCATGTCATTTGGCCTCCAACCCCTCCAAACAGAACGTTTAAACCTTTGTTTAAAGAGAACTACGTCAAACTTTTCTCCCTTGTTGCAATCACTAATTGAAAAAATTTCGATTTTTAGACTAGGTAAGTTTGATAATCTCTTTGAGGAGATTAAGGTGCACCCAATGTTGGGTAGCAGTTGGGCTAGCAAAATAAGGGCATAGGATCGGGCTCTGCACTGTACAAATCTTTTAAACGTCCTGGTGAAACCACCGCCTAGATAAAAATAAAAAACTGGCAGTGAGTATCTTCCAAAAGATTTAAGTCTGGCAAGTAAAACTCAACCAGAGCATCAAAGCTCCGCATTCCCTGCCCCTGTTGTCAATGAAGCATGGGCTTCAAGTTTTCCTGAATATTAATCAAATGGCGCTTTGGAAAAAGTTCTGTGGAGATGTGCACAACCATTTCCTGAATGCTGTATATGTTGCACCTCACTCCATGACCTTCAGTTGGTTGGATCTCTGGTTTATAACTAAAGATGAAGTAGACAAATCTGCACAGGTGCATGTGGTGGTAGACCTCTGTAAAAACTGCGGAGTTTTCACTGGTGCACAGGTTCGCTTAACTACTGACTCTGGGAATAAATACGAATTTTTTAATTGTATGAAGACAATTAGCCTAGTCAAGTTTGGATAAATTGGTAGCTTCGGCCCTACTCTGGCATTATAAATGTTCAAGTGACTTTGGCCTCACTCTGGCGTTGAATGTCATGGAAGCAGCTGATAAGAATTAGACTGGGCTCCCAGTCGGGTGCGTGAGCACCCAGAGGAGAGCCCATAATGCCAAGGGCACAGTGGTCCATGTGACTAGAAGAAGGGGAGATCTAGTGGGGATGTGAGGAAAGTAAATGTTTATAAATGTACCAAAGGCCCCCAAGGCAAACCAGATGGTTGCAATGGGGGCAACCGCGAGTCTTGTGGGGCAACCCCAAGGGCAGGAGAGGCGGGGAGGATGATGACTCATCCAGGGTTCACAGCTGCTGGCCTTCAGTTATGGGTAGGTGAGTCTGTGCACCAGAGAGGAGCGGCACAGGGCCCACCGTGTGGGCAGGGGTTCTGTCAGAGGGGTAAACGGACCCATGACGAGCATTAGGGCCTAGTCCCCCTTGTACAGGGTACTCTGGAAGCCTCAGGTGGGTGGGATTAGCGGCGGACAAGCCAGGTGTGGGGGGCAAGTCCGCGGGCATTGGGGCGGGGGCGCCCTGAGGCTGCTCTGATAGGGGAGCGCTCTCGGAAAACCTGATGATGAAGCAAATGTATGGGTTCACATTTGATGGGTATGCAAAAACGGACAGAGAGTCGATTCCAGCATTGAGAATGAGGCGGTTTACCACGGATATAATCCACCGCTGCGTGGAGGGGTCAAGCAACCAGATAACCCATTCAGCGATCATCAGGATAATTATTTGGGTGGCGGCATGCTGTGCCAGATCAATCAGTGGAATTTTGAACAAGAAAATAAATTTTTGGAGTCCACAACAAGGCGTTCAGGGTATTCAGGCTTTATTTTAGTGCAAAGCGTGGGGAGAATAGAGAATGAACTGACAACTGCCTATCAGCAGGGCAGTTGCCTTAAGTTTTGGGAGAATCACATAGTGGGGATGCTGAGGGATTGGGTGATTGGGGATTGGCGATGGGGTTTGGTTGGCTGGTGGGTGGGGGGTGGAGAGATGCCCAAAATCTTGGAAAAGTTAAAAAAAACTTTTGCAGATTTTCCTAAATTTTTGGGGCCAGACCAGGTTGATTGTGCCAATCTGAGCCTTGACCATTCAAGTTGGGCTGCTCACGTGGTTCAGTTTTTGGATTCATTCCAGGGGGCTGTGGCCTTGGTGCTCAGTCATCCACAACCTGGTCTGAACTCTCGATTTTGATCGTCTACGCGATCTGAACTTCCCAGATCTATTCTGGGGGGTAGGGGAAACTGGTCTGAGTCACTTGTAACCTGGTTTAAAGCCCAAATTGAGTTCCAATCTGATTTTCGGACCCACCCAGTCTAGATTTGCTCTGTTAGCCCAGAATTTGCATACTGGGCTCTGATACCAGCACTGGTTGTTTCTTTAAAAAAATTGGTAATTTTCCCTGGTGAGTGAGGGGTCCCAGGGGCCCGCCCATGGCCCCTGGCCTGCATAATCTCTTGGCAGGTCCCCTCTATTAATTTTATCAGGGTTGGGGAGGGGGGAGGGGAGATCTGAATATCTCTAGGAGGGTGGTCTGTCACCCAGCGCTCATCAACCACATGCGCCAGGTCACTTAACTGCGACAGGGGGGCCACTTGGGTCTTTGGCCCTCTTTTGGTCCAAAAGGGATGCTGCTCTCTATCCTGTTGTAAGGGCTGGTCCCCAGGACTTACATTGACACTTAGACAAGAAGTAATTCTTCACAACTTTACTTTGAAGTAAACAATCAACAATTGAAAAAAATAAAGTATTCACAGTACTAAGGTATTTATTAATATTAAAGTGAGGACTTATATATAGGGTAAAATGGTGAAGGACATGTGTTAGGGGTATTCGTGGTAACCACAATATTCTTGGCATGCCTAGCTGATGAAAAGGGATAACCACGATGGTCTCAGCATGCCTAGCCAACAAAAAGGGATATCTGTGATGGTCTCAGCACACCTAGCTGACAGAAAAGAAGTATTGGTTCAATTTCAGAAAATATCCCAGCTGATATTCAAGAGGAATAGCATAATTAAATCACTATTTGTATCAGCCCACATGTCAGCTACCAGACATGATATTTTCCCATGAGTAATTACCCATTTTGAGTCAATTTACTCATCTCCAAATTGTCAGTAACAATACCCAATGAAATTGCAACCATAATTATCATTGGATATGATCCTATGAGAATTACAATTAACCATTAAATGGGTGATTATTGCCAAAGAAATGGAATAATCAATCAACATCTCAAAGCTTAATCAATAAGCTAAATTAAACAAATGAACCAATTATTTTTAAAATTAATTGAAGCTTAGATAATTTGCAAGCTGGATATGTGGTCATATAAATTCCCACACATCCCCGCTCAACCATATTATCAGCTAAAAATGTCTTCATCAAATAATTCCTTCTATAAATGCATCTTATCTAGTCTGAATAAAGTGGACGCCTCCCATTTTTGAGTGATGTCATGAACCGCCCAAAGAGGTATCCTTTCTGGTCTGGCTAGATCCAGCCTCCCAAGTCAACTTGATTCAGCAATCCTCTCTTCTGCTCTTCCCACAATGGTGCCAATTTCTGAAGAGGGGATAAGGTTGGCAGTTTTATCATTAAACTCTTGTTCATTCATCCCTCGTTCTCTTGTCACTGAGCTCAATTTTGAGGCATTACTGGAAATGGCTCCCATTGTTTGCTGTTTACTCATATGCCAAGTGTTCTTAATGAAGCCCATCGTTAAGCAATCCAGACACAGCTTCTGGCGCCTGTGCCATATCAAGATTAAATGGACTTGTTTGCTGATTGCATATTCCTGCATTGCTGTTTTCCTCCCCAATCTGGGGTTTCCTGACTTGCTGAACTGGACATCCCCATCGCTCTTCCCATCGTTGCTTATTCACAGGACCACCTCAGGTCAAAGAACTTGGTTTCAGCTTGCTCTATCCCTTGCAAGTATCCAATCTCAGATTGACTTCAGTGACCTCTTTCACAACATCGTCGTTCAACCTCCCTCCCCCAGAGGCGATGAAGAAGAGCTTGCAATTCACAACCTAAGGCATAAAAATTGAAAAATGTAAAAAATTTAAAATAACTCTTTTTTCTCTTTTTTTCCAAATTTTTAACCATATATATATATATATTTTAATCTTATTTTTAAGAAATTTGTTGTGTACTCTATTAATCACATGACCATCAATTATATTTTTGATCATGTAGGCATTATTTGCTGTTTTTGCAATAACCTCAAATGGTCCCAACCATAACGCATCTAGCTTATTTCAGTGACTAACCATGTGTATCACAATAGGCTACTTGATCTCCAACGATAAATTCCCTAAGAGTGAATCAACTCTTATCATCAGCCTTTAGGCCTGAATATTTCTCTTGATCATTGTATCACAGGCTTGAGATTGGAGATCCACTATTATGTTCACAAGTTGATATATATCTATCCGCGCTCATCCCTGGAGTTTATCCACTGCTGAATAGAGAATTGGCGGCAATGCTGTTCTACAACTGTACAATAAATAAAACGTTGTTTTTCCCATCTCTGAATGAAAAAGACATTATACAAAAGTTACCAAACTTAGATAAGACGCTCAAGATGACGCTTTACCTGAGATCAGCTTCCTTAGCGTAGCGGCAAGTGTCCCATCAACTCGTTCCACAACTCTGTTCATTTCAGGCTGATAGGGTGCAGACACCACCCTCTTAATTCCCATTAGTTCATCAGGTGTGGAATTATGAACTATGTAAAAGTAGTCCCATTGTCGCTCAGCAACACTTGGGGACACCCATGTCAGTATACCACCTGATCCAGGATGAATTTGGCGGTACTTAAAGCATGTGCTTGACTCAAGGCTCAGGTTTCAATCCATCTCATAAGGTGGTCATTCGCTACTATTATGTATGTATAACACCTGTACTTGCACCTAGTGGCCCCATAACATCGATTGAAACTGTGTGCCACACAAACCCTGGCTTCATTAATCAGTAATTTATCACGTTCTCATGAGGCTTATGGATCTGACATTCCATGCAACAGGTGATATAATTGGCAATGTCAAAACTCAGGGACTCCCAATAGTAGTATTGTCAGATATGTTCGAGCATCTTCTTTAACCCATGTCCAACTACCTTATGGGAGGCCCAAATTATCTCAGTGCATTCCGATGGTTTTAGAAATAAATGTTTCTTTTCATCCGTTATTTTAAATAATTGTTCATTAATGAGCTCAGTATTCTCCATTGCTTTTTTTAACGCTTTATGAATTTCAATTGGCTCTTCTTGCAATTCCCCATGCATCATTCACTCGAATAGGTCATCAGCATGATCTTGCACAGCAAGAATGGTTGGAAACCTAGACAGACCATTAGCATTCTAATTCTTATCTCCTGCATTATGCTCTGTCTCAAAGTCATAGGCTTGTAACTTCAAAGCCCACCGCGCCAATCTCCCTTCTGGTTCTTTAAGGTTATGAAGCCATTGGAGAGAGGCGTGGTCAGTCATAGCCATGAAGTGCATTCCATGGATGTAGACTCCAAATTGCTTGCATGCATAGATAACTGAAAGACATTCTTACTCTGTAACCATATAGTTCCTCTCAGCCTTTGTCAGTGTTTGGTTGACATACGCCACAGGGAGTTCATCCTCCTTGTAATCCACTTGGCTAAGGGTGGCTCTTATTGCTGTCAGTGATGCATCCGAATGAATAATGAATAGCTTCTCAAAATTTGGGTTATTTAAAATTGGACTTGTTGTCAAGTATTTCCTCAATTCATCAAATGTGAGTTGAGCCTCATCACTCCAGATGAATCCCTTCTCCAGATCTTTCAATAGGTGGAAAAGTGGCTTGGTTATTTTTGCAAAATCCTTAATGAAAGGGTGATAGTAGCCAACCATTCCAAGGAAAACTTGAATATTGCATATGCTCTTAGGGACTGACATCAAATTACTCTCTTCTATCTTTTGGACTTAAGGCTTAAGTACCTCAGCATTAATTACAAATCCCAAGTATTTTAAATCCTCCTAAAAGAAATGGCATTTTCTTAGCTTGATTTTGAGATTCACCAAAGCCAGTCACTTGAATACTTCCTCAAGATGTTGTAAGTGATTGGTAAACTTTTGGCTGAATTAATAAATGTTATCCAGATAGACCAGAACATAGGACAGCAATAAATCTGACAAAATTGTGTCCATAGCCCGTTGAAATGTCACAGGGGCGTTACATAAGCCTTGAGGCATCCTCGTTGGCTGGTACAACCCCTGTGCTGTGATAATAGCACACTTCTCTTGGTCTTCTGGGGGCATGTCTATCTGCCAATATCCAGAGATTAAGTCCATGGCGGAAAAGTTTGGCTCCTCCTAAACAATCCATCATGTCATTGATCCTAGGAAGGGGGTATGAGTCCTTTTTCATGATTTTATTTAACTGTCAGTAATCTATTATGACTTGATTTTAATTGTTTTTCTTCTTAACTATTAATATATAGGGCTCACCCATGGGCTGGACAACAGTACGAGCATTCCATGCTCTAAGAGTTTTCAATTTATTTGGCAACAACTGCCTCTGCCACCCTGGACCATCGAATAGGCCTCAATTGAACTGGCCCATCATCCCCAGTATTGACACAGTGTAAAACATCCTTCGCACACCTGAGATCATGGTCATCCTGCATGAAAATAACTTGGTAATTCTCAAGTAGGGCCAGAACTTCATCTTTCTGGCCCTCCGTTAATCAGGCTAACTGATCACATTCAATTAGTGTATGGATAAACCCCTCATTTTCTTTTGGAAGTCCCAATTCATCCAATTCACCAAATTTGTGGAAGGAAAAATCTCAGATACAGGTTTTTTTTAGTACTAGATGGTCCTCAGATACAGGTTTTAGTTGGGTGAATGCGACCACCTGGCATCCTTTGACCTTTATCAGAGATTTTCCCAGAATGGCTAAAAGGGCCCAAATCTCCTCATGACCAGGAAATAAAATTCCTGGGGCTACCCAAGGTTCAATCCTTGATTGTTACCAAGGAGCTTCAAATTACAAGTATAACTGCTTCAGGATCTCCAAAAAATCAGTCTGGTCTCCACGAAATTCTGCATTCCCAGTTTAATTATCAAATCTTCCTTAGAACAGATTGGGATCCCACGATTCTCATTTTACATATTTAGGTAATTTCTGGGCTTTTCTTCTGACTGATTTGTAACCAATATGTAGTATTCCATCCTTATAGACAAGATTAATGAAATTATTCCGTCTACTGAGGGGCGCTTTTCCCTTGAATTGATAGACCAGCGGCAACGTTTGCCCCAGAATTGTCAAAGTGTCTTCTTCAAAGTCACATTTGACCCCATACTTACTCATGAAGTCAGTGCCAATGAGTATGTCATAATTCTGGTTGGCTAGAACAATCGCTGGCGCTGATATGACCAAGGATCCAAACTGTAGCGGTAGAGAGCTATAAGCACCACAGGAAGTTGTAGAGTCAGGGCCTGCTGTTCTGTAATGCTTCCAGTGCTCCAAATCAGGTTTGGCCTTTAATTTCTTTACTAATTTGGTCGATACTATATTGATCAGCGCTCCACTGTTGATTATTGCTCTAATGGGTATTCGGTTCACCAAAATATCCTTATACATGCACTCAAAAATAAGATAAGCTATTGTTTACTGGAAATAACAGATTCGTTGGCTGAATCCAGGGTATGAATTAACTGAGCTGATATATCAGGGAATGATTCTCAAATTGTACCAATTAGAATTGATATATTAACTCTGTCTAAATTGGTATTCAATAAGTCCATCTCATCTTCGGCATTTTGGACCTTCTCCACTATCTGTTGGGCATACAGGCGAGCTACCTTCTGTATAATTTTGGGGCAATCCCATTTGATTTTGATCTTGTTATTGCGTTTACATCTTGGTACACGATCTGATGAAGGGGATCTAATTCAGGCTCATCTGGAAATAGATCTGACTTGTCTAAACCATCTGATTTATCCATTGGAACTTAGTTACCTGCGGTTCTACACTGTTCCACGTCTAGACTGCATGATCTTTTCCCTGCCCGTCAGAAGTTACCTGTTTATCCTTATGCTGGACTAAGTTAACCTAATCCTTTATCTTGCATCCACAGTTATTGGCAAAATGACCAGTCTGTCCAGACTTATTGCAAGTTAACCTAGACTTTAATAGTCTAGCTCCTTCTTTCTGTTTATCTTGATTCCCACAATTGTTGAAATCTCTGGATTTGTTGGGGAATCATCCTGGTATTTTATTATTGTTTGACTGGTTATCTGGCTTATATGTCCAATTTAGTGCGTTGAATGTTGCTGATGGGACCTTTAGGTGTTCTACCATTTTAGCAACGGTGTATTTACTGGTCAAAGTGGATGACATCATTTGGCGCAATTCTTGATGAGGGTGCAATGCGTTCTGCATCACAATTCTCCCATCAAAATTAGTCATCATGTTGGCCCCATTGAGGATCTGAGCTTCCTCATAGAAATGATCGGTAAATGCACCTACTGTTTTGTCCTTCTTAAATTGAATGCCCATGAATTCTTATTTCCGAGCTGCCATCTTATCTGGACTACTGAATTTGGTCTGAATTGCCTCATTCGCCTCCTGGTAACTCCAGTTCTCCCCACAAAGGTAAGGCAAAACTAGGGTTTGCCATGAAGTATTGAGACAATTCACGACAGTGACAGCTTTTTGTCAGTCACTATAACCATACATTGTCATTTCAAATAACTGGAAGAAGGCAGGCGCATTATCCTGATGGAAAGCAGGAAACTTTGGAGTACTCTTAGAATCTTCAACATTAATTGGTCCAGCACTTCTAATCAGGATTCAAGCAGATGCTGGAGTTGCTTTAGGTATTACTTCAGGAAGCGCCATAATTATCAGGGGCATTTCCCAAACAGATTGGATGGTACTGTCAGCAATAATCTCTGCTTCAATGGATGCCAATTCCTCCTTGAATAAATTTGCCTCATGGTACTCATCCTGTGAACAAGTACACTTAGAGTTTTTGAGGTCATCCAATTGTCTAAGGATTTTAACTTCCCAAGCCAAGCGTTTTTGATCATTTTCCTGAAGTTGAGATTTTTTTCAATTTCCTCTTGTAAAGTTTCTTTCAGGGTTTCAACTTCTTTCTGCAGCTTGCCCTCTCAGCTTTGGACATGGAATAAATGCTCATAGAATTCACAGCTCTCTTTTTGTATTTGGACATTTCATTGTCTAATTTAATGACTTTGAGTTTCAACAAATCTAATTCAGATTGAGTTGCCAATTCTAAAGTGTTCTTGTTGACAATTTTTATTTTCATGCGAAGCTTATCAATTTCAGCTCTCATCTCTTTGTCGAGTTGTTCAACTTTTCTTTCCATATTGTTGACAGTACTATTAATTTCCTGTCTTCCTTTGACAAAATCAAGCGTGAGCGTATGAGTTTTGGTGTTGGCTGCAGCCATTGGCACAGCTGCCTCCTGAGCTCAAATCAAATCAGCAATATTCAATTCAGCTAATTGGTAGTGCTTATCCACATCATGTTTCATTGGTAATTGAACCCAATATGGTTGATAATCTCTTTGACTATCCCCCAAAGTTTTGTATTCAGCTCGGCCACCAGATTCTTGATTTGAATGTTAGATTGCTGAACACACTGTGATGTGGAATCCAAACCAGCGCAAATCTGCTGAAAACTGACATCTAATTGTCACATCAGCGCCTGCTGTAGTACGCTGTTGTTTTGGGTTTACTCAACAAGAACGGCAATCACTGCCTGCTGCTGTACTTGGATGGCTCTCATGTTTTGGGTAGTTGACTGCACATATTTGATAATATAATCGCCAATATTACCTATGCTCCTCAAGTATCCTATTAACATCGAAGTGTTCATATTGAGGAAGTTTTCTAAGTGTCATCTTCACTCTTTCTGATTGGTAGTATGGTGGAATAATCCACAGCTTCGGTCTAAAGTATTAGTCAGCAAAATTTGAAATCTTCTCATTAGGATATCGCTGATACTGGGTATAATTTCTCGGATTAGCTTTAAAGGTGGTTCATAAATTGTTACAGCATTCTCATTTATACCAATTGTTGATAGATGGATGTATTGGGGATCCACCAGTATTTGAGACTCTAATTGGATATTTCCCCGGTGGTCTGCTGATGATCCTGTATCTTCGTTTCTTTGATATTCCATATTGGTTAGATAATTTGGCATTATTATTTTCTTGTAAACTCGACTCAGCCCCTGTAGTGAGCAACACATGTAAAAACCGTGGGGTTTTCACTGGTGCATAGGTTCGCTTAACTACTGACTAGTGGAATAAATACAAATTTGCTAATTGTATGAAGACAATTAGCCTTGTCAAGTTTGGATAAATTGGTAGCTTCGGCCCTACTCTGGCAATATAAAGGTTCAAGTGACTATGGCCTCACTCTGGCAATATATAAGGATTCAAGTGACTTCAGCCTCACTCTGATATTGACACTTAGACAGGAAGTACTTCTTCACAACTTCACTTTGAAGTAAACAATCAACAATTGAAAACAATAAAGTATTCACAGTACTAAGGTGTTTATTAATATTAAAGTGAGGGAATATTTATAGGGTAAAATGGTGAAGGACATGTGTTAGGGGTATTCGTGGTAACCACTATATTCTTGGCATGCCTAGCCGATAAAAAGGGATATCCACGATGGTCTTAGCACGCCTAGCTGATGAAAAGGGATATCTGCGATGGTCTTGGCACACCTAGCTGACAGAAAAGAGAAATTGGTTCAATTTTTGGGAAACATACCAGCTGATATTTACAAGAAATAGCGTAATTAAATCACTATTTGTATCAGCCCACATGTCAGCTACCAAACCTGATGATTTCCCATGAGTAATTACCCATTTTGAGTCAATTTACTCATCTCCAAATTGTTAGCAACAATCCCCAATGAAATTGTAACCATAATTATCATCAGATATGATCCTATGAGAATTATGATTAACCATTTAATTGGTGATTATTGCCAAAGAGTGGAATAATCAATCAACATCTCAAAGCTTAATCAATAAGATAAATTAAATAAATGAACCATTATTTTTTATTTTAATTGAAGCTTAGATAATTTGCAAGCTGGATTATGTGGTCATATAATTTTCTCACAACCTCCCAGATGGTCAATATGTGGTTGAGATGAAGTACACTCAGTGGACCAAATCAAACCAAATTTTTGTAACCTTCGACTTTCTCCCCACAATGATATAAGTGCACAGTGTGGAGCACCACCTCATGATGGGATTAAAAGCTATGAGGAACTTTACCCTTTAAAATACAATGCTTTACGCTTATGCTAGACCTGTGCATGGGCAAAGTGATTGCAGTGATTACCTCATCTGCAGTCATAGTGGAAGAATTGACTCAAATCCCCCACACCACAGTTGTGTTTATTGATGGGCAGGAATCCAACTCGTTATGCATCACAGTAAATAGTGCGCCCCCTATCTGTACCTTTTGTGACACTTTTGGCCACAAAGTTCACACATGCCCTTTCAGAGAGGGCATCATGCAATATGAAATCCTACCCAACACAATGGGCGGTGCAGACTCCAATTATGAACTGGCTATTGACACTGACGTCACCTTCCCAGTGGCGCGCAGGGGTGTTACATTACTGTCATACCTGTGTCCCCGCAGGAGTGCAAGAAGGCCAAACAGGCCCACAGAGCAGCAGCCAAAACAGCAGCTATGGCCGCATCTGTGATCCAACCTGCCCAGACCCAGGATGATATCAAGTCATTCGCTGCTGAAGTGGCTCTAGAATCTGATCACCAATTAGATTGGGTCATCAACCTAAGGACCCAATGATTGAGTTAGATTTATCCGAGCAAACTTACCAAGACTCAATCAAAACCAAATCTACCACTCATTTCCCTCCCACCTTTTTTCAATTTTTAATGATGCACTGCAGGCACACTGTTTCAAAATTTGAGCTAAGTCTCAGAAGAACTCCAAAAATGAAAATAAAAACAGTGTTAAGGAATCCCTCAAGACCATATACCCAGCACAAGGTATGCAATCCAAAAGTGCTGCTGCTGAGAAAGTGGTAAAGGATTGGCATGAGGGACCTTCCCATAGCACCTGAGGTTCAATGGGTGGGAGCCTTCACAATTGGGACATTGAAAATCACTGGACTCAAGCCCTCGCTGTCCTGGGCTAGGAAACTGAGTTTTTCTTAAAACAATTTACCTGTGGACATCCTGGCCATTCAGGAAACCTACTGTTCACATGGTGCCAAGAAAACATGGGCAACCATGCTCCTCCCCTCCCTTTCCTTTTGGTCGCTGCACTGTGGGGATTTACACGTGTGAACCATATTTTTAAATTTATCTCTAAAGTTTGTACCTTGATGGCCATGA
>JAKSZP010011231.1:0-37780 GCA_022478985.1 Massospora cicadina | reverse complement strand
TAGGGAATATAGGCTTTTGGCCTATCAGATTGAAGATAAAAATTTTTTAGAGGTAAAACTGACCCATGCAGTAACAATTTGATGAATTATATCCAATCACCAGTGAGTAAAATCTTTTCACCTCAGCGGTGGTCTGACTCAGATGGTAATGATTGGGTATTTTGGCAGTAGTCAGACTCAGATGATAATGATTGGCTAATGTCTGCCCTATCATCCTTGAGTAAAATCTTTGCACCTTGATGGTGGTTAGATTTGGATGATGATGATTGGTTTACTCACACCCAATCATTGATGGGTAAATTCTTCTTGCCTTGCGGAGGTTCCAATCCATGCAATTTTATACTCCTCGTATTTGACCGAAGAGTCAGAGTATTTCTATTATTAGTATTTACCATTTTAAGCCAATTTTTATGATAAATCATATTTTTTCGGTTGTTGGGATTCCACCAAGAATCCACTAGGGTCTTTTCATTGTGGGTACTCATATCATTGATATCCACATTATTATTTAAAAATTTGGCAGGTGATGGGCCAATTATATGAGCAGAATTGGGAACACTAATACCTCCAACATTCTTTTCCTTAGATCAGAAAGGAGAATGTCTGACACCCTGGTCAGCTTGCCTCAGTTAAATAAAAATGCAAAATGTTGAAATTGAAGTAAAAAAGGTATAGATAAAAAAATTTAAATCTATCTACTAGCTACTTGTTTGCTGTCATATACGGTTTTAGTTAGGCTAATCCAATTATTACTAAAGTAATCTAACCATCTTAGGTATTATTCTTTTAAAAGTTAAATGAAAAAACACAATGATAGTATCCTATCATAACAGTAGATAAAATAAGAATAAAGTTTCTAACAAAATCTTAGCAATAAGGCATATATCATGCACTTGAGTTTTTTACCATAAGGTAAAACTTTAATCATTTTTTATTTATATTTGGCTTAGCATATTTATATTCATTTGTTTCAATAGCTTCATAGGTTTTGATAAATGGTTGGTAGTCTTTGGCTGGTTTATAAATCCAACAATTGGTTTTTGCTGAGTGGTGGTTCATTTTGGTTAATTTGATGGGCTCAATAGTTTAAGGTAAGTGATTGATGATTTAGTTAATTTGCAGGCTTAATTAATCTTGGTTAAGTGGTTGGAGGTTGGAGCTTTTGATAAGTTTAATAGTTTCTGAACTTTTTGATGGCTATCTACTAATATAAAAAATTAAAATCATTTAGAATTATCTGGTAAGTTATAAATACTATAGTGAAGCACAGGTATCCCACTAGTTGAAATGAAATTGGCATCCAAAATGTTAATTTTAAATTTTAAAAATAAATGAGTCAGGTCAACCTTGGGACAAATATACCATCTGAGTTTTTAACCTGTGCTGGTTTCAAACCTGTCAATCAAAACCTGACCCAGAGTAGAAAAGGAACCACCCTGCTATGCTACCACTCCTTGTAATTTTAATTTATAAAATTTTTTTGAGAAAAAAAACCTCCTTTCAAAAAAGCCCTAAAAAGTATAAAATAATTAAGAAATTATGCCTCCTCTTTTTATAGCACTAGGTGGTCCCAACCTAAAGGGGGATACACCAATCTTTATCTAATCATGCCTGAGCTCCTAAAGCTTGAGGTGAAGGCAGAGATAAGCAGAGGTGTCAAGAAAGGGTGGGGAAAAGCTTTGCCAGAGCCAGGTGTCCACTTGAACTAACCTATTGGCCTATGGTGACATGGTAAATACTCTCAGAGCCATCTCAAAATGAATCTGAAAGTGGGTGATCATATGGGGCAGCGTCTACAGAGTGGAGTCAAAAGCAGCGTGAAGATATGAAAAATGAATAGTCCATATCACTACACCAAATGCCAGGGCCCTTAATGATTGGGAGCAATTGGGGAGTGAGAGTTTGAACATGAAGTCCTGAACTGGGTGCGCTACCCAGGGTTCTGCTTGCAGGAGTTCACAGACTTTGTTCCAGAAAGGGGCTATGAGGGAGCAAGTAAAGAAGTGGCGGAGGTGGGTTTCTGCCAGCTCTGCACATTGTGGGCAACTCTTGTTCTGGAAGGTGGAACCAGTTTAATCCGCAGTTCTATATGAGCAGTGTAGAACATGCCACAGTGTATTTGACACTTTTTCTGAGTGAACAGGATGGGTAACTTCCTTCCAGAGTGCCTTGAGATCACATTCCACAACAGGGGGTAAAAGTTTCAGGAGATGAGGCTGTATAGGAGGTCTGTCCAAAGGGTGGAGATGGGAGATAACAATCCTCCCATTGTGGACCAGGGTGTGATGCCAGGGGCTGATCCCAGGGCCACTCCTTTTATAAGGGAAGGTAAGGTAGACCCATACTCCTGCCCTCTTAAGTTCAAGGAGAGCCTGATTTCAGTAAAAAACTTGATAAAGGTTTGAGGCGGTGGCCTGGATGGTTTGTTAGCCACTCTCTCATAGCTGTAGGTGAGGTTTGTGAAAGTGTCAGGGCAAAGCCTGAAATGAAAGATATACCTGATATATCAGTTCTTATTGATATAATATATGATATATGTAATCAGCTTAAACAATCAAAGATGATTGCAAAGTCACATAGCAGACAAATAACAAGTCAGATGAGTTGATTCAAGCATATTGAATTTAAATCAAACATCAGAACTCCTGGGGCCAGGTCTTAGTAGTCCTAACTAGGCAGTTGAATACTAGTCTAAGCTTTGGTTATCTAAGACAGAAAGAGCCTAAAGAATCTAAAGCTAGATAAGAATCAAGTAAGCCCTAAAGCTAATTCAGTTAGTCTGAAAAGTGAATATAAGCTGAATATTTCTAAAATCATTCCTTGCAGTCAATAAAGTTAAGATGCTTCTAAATACTTACTTGATTTACTTGCTTTTGATCCTTAGTAAAGTACAAGGAAGTTTATTATCAAGCATATATCAATTAAACAACTCTGAAAATCCAAATATATCCTCTAACTCAATTTTACAATTACCCACTGTCACTGGTATCTTAGCCCTAACAGGGGTTGGTCTAGCTGAAGCTCTACAACCTATATCAGGGCCCAACAGACCTTTATTCACAGCTTTTATATTTTTTATCCACATCCTTTCCTTGTTATACTGGACTCTTAGATCAGGTATGGCAAGTTAACAAGTTGCTATGCCAGACTGGGTTAAAGATATTCCAGTCTCTGACAAATTGACTGCCAACCAAACAAAATATTACCACCTTTTCCTTATGCTACTAGGCGCAATAACTGTATATATATTGTTAAAGACCTATAGTTAAATCTAGGCACGCTTAAATTTTTCTGAGTCTCAATCAGATAATCTATCAAGGAACTCAGAAAAACCTAGCCAAGTGCAGACTGTGACAGTAGCTAATCATACTTTTCCCTTTAGCTCCACAGTAAACTTTTCTGAAAAGTTGACACTCTCAACTATAAAGGAAGGACTGGCTTTATTGAGTGCACAATTCAGAATCTACCCCAACACTTATCACAATGATGCATGCAAAGTGATGGCAATAGGTTTCCAACTCACTGAGGATGCACTTAGTTGGTTTGTAAAGGCTCTTGAAGAAGATGAAAGTCTATGCACTGATTGTGAGTCTTTTAAAAGTCAAATTTTAGCTGCTGCAACACCAGCTGGATCAAGATTATAAGCATGTATAGCTCTACTGAAGCCAAGACAGGAAGATCAAGCTATGGAGGATTATACAAAAAATTTTTTGATGCATTTCATAAAGCTGATTTATATTCTGAGTTGGGTTTACTTCTCTTTCACAAGGCTTAAATAACTTTTGGACAGAATTGGTTAGACATCATCCAATCACTATGCCTTTTCAGATTTAATTGAGACCACAACAATACTGATGATTAAGCACCTACTAATTCAAACAAAAATAAGGAAAAGAAACTTATCAGAACCAACTATCAACAATGTTGGACCAAAGAAAAGCTATGTTATAATTGCCACAAGCCTGGTCTTTATGCAAAATGAATGCTCAGTAAAAACAGTTTCTGCTAGACTCCATTAAAGAACAATGTTCAGCCTTATCCTATTTTATATGTAGCTCTAAGACATGATGAATATATAGAATGTACAGAGGCTTTAATAGATACAGGCGCATCTGTGAACTTTTATTTCTGAGAAATTACTAGAAAGTTTAAAATGTACAAAAGGAATTGAATCACTTGATGTAACTCTTGGGAATGGGGAGATTATCAACACCTACCGTTCTGATCAGCCCATTAGGCTACATATTGGTTCTTATACCTCAGATGTTGAGTTCTGTATGCTTAAGGAAACTACTCAACCAGTATAACTTGGATATAACTGGACATGTCAGATGAAACTTCAGTACCAGTATGAGAATTATGCCGTTGTTGTTAGCTTTAATGGGAAAAAGGAAACTTGGCCTTTAATTAAAGCAAGATGCTCTGGGCTGTTAATTGCTGATACTCCAATTATAGAGTTGGAGGCCTGTAAAGCAACTATTCCTAAGTAATTAAGGCAATGGGCTTCAGTTTTCATCAAAGAGGAAGCCAATCAACTACCCCAGCATAGCCTATTTGATCATGCAATAAGACTTGGTTCCAGGTAAACAGCCTACTCATAGCCCAATCTGCAGCTGTAATCAATGGGAACAAAAAGCTTTGCAAGATTACTTAGATACCATGCCAAGAAAAGGTTTTATCAGAGTTTTACGATCCCCATGCTCATCATCACTTTTATTTGTGAGTAAGAAAGATAAAGGGTTACATCCATGTATCAATTACCAGAAGCTTAATGATATCACTATAAAAAACAGGTATTCCTTACCTAATGCAGACTGCCTCAGCAACCAATTTTCTGGGGCAACAATATTTTCAAAAATTAATCTTAGAGATGCATTTAATCAAATCTGAATCAAAGAAGGAGATGAGTGGAAAACTGCCTTTAAAACAAGATTTGGCCTGTATGAATATCTTGTAATGCTATTTGGTTTATGCAATGCACCTAGCACATTCCAACAGATGATCAATACTGTACTAGGAATCTACATGGACCAATTTTGTGTTGCTTACCTAGATGGTATCTTAGTATACAGTAAGTCCAAAGAGGATCATCTCAATCATCTTCAACTAGTATTTGAAAATTTTAAAAAATTTAATTTGCATGTTAAATTATCAAAATGTGAGTTTGCACAAGAAAAAGTAGAATTCCTTGGTTATGTTGTAGGCAAGAAAGAGTTTACAATGGCACCAAGTAAAGTTGATACTATTACTTCTTGGCCTACACCAACTAGCAGAAAGGAGATGAGAAGCTTCTTAGGTTTAGCAAACTTTTGCAGAGATTTTATCAAAAATTTTTTAACATTTGCATTACCTTTAACGCAACTCACCTCTGATAATGTAAATTTTAAATGGTCATCAAAGGAAGAAAGATCTTTTAATGACTTAAAGAAAGCGTTTATTACAGAACCAGTTTTAGCAATGCCAGACTATGAGAGGCCATTTGTGGTTGAAACTGATGCATCTGGATTTGCACTTGGAGGCGTTTAACTACAGGAGGGGGATGATAATAGGCTTCACCCTATAGCCTACTACTCAAAGAAGTTTATCCCAGCTGAATGTAATTACCCCATTTATGATAAAAAGATGTTAGCCATTGTTCAGACCTTGAAGCATTGGAGAAGATATCTATGTGGGGCTGAACATCCAGTTACCATTCTGACTGATCATAAAAACTTAACTTACTTCTTCTCTCTCGGCAACTAAATCAACGTCAAGCCAGATGGGCTCTCACTTTAGCTGACTATGAGCTAGAAATTGGTTATAAACCAGATAAATTAATGTAGTCCCAGATGCTTTAAGTAGAAGATCAGATCCTATCCCAGATGAAGGAGAGATAGAAGACTATAATACTCAAGTCTTACTAAAAACAAACAGATAATCAGATCAACTTTCTTACCTTGTCCTAGTAAAATGGGAGGACAAATTGATTAAAGCCCATGAAAAAGACACTTTTTTGCCGGAAAATCATATCTGATTTAAAGAATAACAACAATAGCATTTGGTATCAAAAGGGCTATTCACTTAAAGGATATCTTCTACTTTGGAAACAGTGTCTCTATATACCTGAAGGTCCTCAACGGCTAACTATATTACATAAATACCATGACACAAGCATGGCAGGTCACCCTGGAAGAAATAAAATGCTTTCACTTATTCAGAGAACTTACTGTTGGCCTGGTTTGATAAAAGATGTGATCAAGTACCTAGCTGGTTATGAGACCTGTTATTGTACAAAGGCTAGAAGAGGACAACCACAGGGCTTACTGGAATCTCTAAGTATGGCAACAAAACCATGAGAATCAGTTTTCTTGGATTTTATAGTTGAGTTGCCAAATTTAATTAGTTACAATGCAATTTTAGTAGTTATTGATAGATTTACAAAGATGGCTCACTTTATACTTACTAAAACATCTGTAACAGCTAAGGAAACAGCCCAACTATTTATAAAAAATGTCTTTCTTTTACACGGCATTCTCAAAGAAGTGATAACAGACTGTGGTACTCAGTTTACATCAAATTTTTGAAATCAAGTAATAAAGGACCTAGGTATTAAAAGATGTCTATCCACTTCATATCATCCACAAACTGATGGACATACAGAATGCGTAAATCAATTATTAGAGCAGTATCTAAGATGCTATGTGAATTCCAAACAAAATAATTGGGAAGAGCTTCTAACAATGGCCCAGTTCTGCTATAATAACTTGGATCATGCTTCTATAGGTATGTCACCCTTTAAGGCAAATTATGGTTATGATGTGAATTGGGGACCCAACTTCACTGAAATCTCAGAAAACCTATCAGGTAGAGACTTTATTAAAGATATTCAACAAACTCATGCCTTATGCATTGCAAATTTAAAAAGAGCAATTAGGACATATAAGGATTTTGCTGATAAGAAAAGAGTACCTGAAAAGATCCTAGAAATTGGAGATAAAGTTTATCTAGATGCAAGAAATGTACCTATAAGTGTTTCATCACACAAATTAGCATACCAATGCATAGGATCTTTTACAGTAGAAAAAAATTATAGGTAAGGTAGCATATTAAATAGCATTACCCAAGGAATAGAAAATCCACAATTTATTTCACCAATCTCTTTTATATAAGAAAGATGGTATCTCTCTACCACATCAACAGATCAGAACAGCTGCCCCTCCATTGATTAAAGGAGAGACTCCAGAGTATGAAGTAGAGAAGCAATCCTTAAAAGTAGGAAGCATTATGGAAAGATTCAGTACCTGGTAAAATGGGTAGGGTACCCTGTTGAAGAAAGTACTTGGGAACCAGAGGAAAACCTTAAAAATGCAAAGAATCTACTTCAAAGTTGAAAAAAAGAAAATTGCAGATGGCTTCAGCCTTGGTGGGGGGATAATGTCATGGCAAAGCCTGGCATGAAAGATATCCCTGATATATCAGTTCTTATTGATAGAATATATGATATATGTAATCAGCTTAAACAATCAAAGATGATAGCAAAGTCATATAGCAGACAAATAATGAGTCAGACAAGTTGATTCAAGCCTATCAAATTTGAATCAAGCATTGGAACACCTGGGGCCAGATCTTAGTAGTCCTAACTAGGCAGTTGAATACTAGTCTAAGCTTTGGTTATCTAAGACAGAAAGAGCCTAAAGAATCTAAAGCTAGATAAGAATCAAGTAAGCCCTAAAGCTAATTCAATTAGTCTGAAAAGTGAATATAAGCTGAATATTTCTAAAATCATTCCTTGCAGTCAATAAAGTTAAGATGCTTCTAAATACTTACTTGATTTACTTGCTTTTGATCCTTAGTAAAGTACAAAGGAGTTTATTATCAAGCATATATCAATTAAACAACTCTGAAAATCCAAATATATCATCTAACTCAATTTCACAATTACCCACTGTTACTGGTATCTTAGCCCTAACAGGGGTTGGTCTAGCTGAAGCTCTACAGCCTATATTAGGACCCAACAGACCTTTATTAACAGCTTTTATATTTTTTATCCATATCCTTTCCTTGTTATACTGGACTCTTAGCTCAGGCATGGCAAGTTAATGAGTTGCTATGCCAGACTGGGTTAAAGATATTCCAGTCCCTGACAGGAAGCTCTAGAGAGGCCACTAAACCCTGGCATAAGGCTAGAGCCCATTGTAGCATTGGCTCTATGTAACTTATAAAGTGATACCTGATCTGTACATTGCTACGGATCAGTTAGTACTAGATCCAAATAGGAAATCTATAAGAGGAAACATGAGTAAGGGGAATCAGAGCGAAGGAAATTTGATGGTCTGAAGCCGATATGCATCTGAGTCAATATGAAGTTGGACTTACAAGCGGTTCAGATGATGATTCCATGGGGGATGGAATCTTTGCCCAAGATGTGCAGGTCAGTTCAGAAGAGCTTGGCATAGTGGAAATCCTATTTTATATTTGCAAATGCACTATATATTTGAGGATAGGCTGGCTTGAATAGCCAGTTAAGTCTTCTATGATAAATCCCAAAATCAAATAAAGATTTGTTGGCAGAATTTAAATGAATAATTTATTTAATATAGAGTATTGGATTGAAGGTATGGGCTCCATAGTGGGCATGGTGTGGCATTGGTGTACTACTCAGTATCCTCCTACAGCATGTGGACAGGGATCTGAGGGCACGTGGCAATGGCAAAACTTGGCAGTTGGGTTTGGGGATTAGCTCTGGCAGGCTGGTCTCTAGTGGAGTCAGTTATATGGCTCTTACTTTCCAATTCCCTTGTGGGATATTGGTGTGAACTTATTTGTTACATTAGACTCAACTTAACTGTTTCTTGGTTTGGCTGTGAGTGGAAGGAGGTGGATGTTCTGGAAGGGGAGAAATGGTCTGGCTGTGAGTTGATGGAGGTAGATGTTTTGGAAGGGGAGGAATAGACTGACTGTGATTACAAGGAGGTGAAGGTTTGAAAAGGAAAGGAATGGATCTTTGGTGATCCAAAAGAAGTATTGCAAGCAAAATGCCAGATGTGGTTGGCTCAAGTGTTAGGAGGAACTGGGGAGGAAGTGTACTGGGGGGCAGATGAAGTGGCGCTGAATATGGCGGATCTCAAGAAGAATCAACGGAGGAGTATGGCACAGGCAGTGGCCCATCAGGGGCAGCAGGCAGATACCCAAAAGGCGTCCAAAGGAG
Organism: Massospora cicadina; assembly: GCA_022478985.1. Lineage (NCBI taxonomy): Eukaryota > Fungi > Entomophthoromycota > Entomophthoromycetes > Entomophthorales > Entomophthoraceae > Massospora > Massospora cicadina. The sequence goes on along the minus strand of JAKSZP010011231.1, from coordinate 28,593 downwards.
CTGTGGATAAGTTGTACTGGGAGGCAGACAAAATGGCATTAGCTATGGCAGATATTGAGAGGAATTTATGGGGAAGTGCAGAGCGGGCAGTGACCCAGCAAAAGCAACAGGTGGATCCACAAGGAGTGTCCAGAAGGGTCATGGACAGAGTGTGCCAGGAGGCAGATGAGATGGCACATGCCCTGGTAGATACCAAGGGTGAGCTATGGGGAAGTTTGGAGTGAGCAGTAGCCCACCAGAAGCAACAGGCAGATTCACAAAGAGCTTCTGAAGGAGCTATAGTTGGAGTGTATCGAGGTCCAGATGGGATGGCATATGCTCAGATGGATGCTGAGGAGAAGTTATGGGGTCATTTGGAACAGGTGATGGCCCACTGGAAGCAACAGGCAGATCAGTGCAGAGCACCAGATCCAGAGCTTTGGAGATGGGTGAAGGGCCAGCTGAGTGTGCGAGTGAAGTAGAAAGGTGATCCAAAGGAGAAGATGATGTGGCAAACAGGAGAAGTTAGCCTGCAGTGCCTGAGGATGTCCCAGAGATTCTGATCTTCACAGGGGGGTGATGTAACAAATTGGGTGATACCTGATCCATACATTGCTATAGATCAGTTAGTAATAGATCCAAATAGGAATTTACAAGAGGAAACCTGAATAAAGGGGAATCAGAGCGAGGGAAATTTGATGGTCTAAAGCCAAAATGCATCCAAGTCAATATGATGTTGGACATATGAGAAGTTTAGATGATGATTCCATGGGAATGGAATCTTCACTTGAGATATGCAGGACAGTTCAAAAGAGCTTGTCATAGTGGAAAGCCTATTTTATATTTGCAAATAAATTATATATTTGAGGATAGGCTGGCTTGAATAGCCAGTTGAGTCTTTTATAAATCCTAAAATCAAATAAAGATTTGTTGGTGGAATTTAAAAGAATATTTTATTTAATATAGAATATCAGATTGAAGGCATGGGCTCCCATAGTGGGCATGGTGTGGCATTGGCGTGCTACTCAGTATCCTCCTACAGCATGTAGACAGAGATCTGAGGGCATGTGGCAATGGCAAAACTCAGCAGTTAGGTTTGGGGATTGGCTCTGATGGGTTGATCTCTAGTGGAGTCAGTTATATAGCTCTTACTTTCCAATTCCCTTGTGGAATATTGGTGTGAACTTATTTGTTATATTAGACTCAAATCAACTGTTTCTTGGTTTGGCTGTGAGTGGAAGAAGGTGGATGTTCTGGAAGGGGAGGATTGGTCTGGCTGTGAGTTGATGGAGGTGGATGTTTTGGAAGAGGAGGAATAGACTGACTGTGAGTTGAAGGAGGTGGAGGTTCAGAAAGGAAAGGAAAGGATCTTTGGTGATCCAAAAGAAGTATTGCAAGCAAAGTGTCAGATGTGGTTGGCTCAAGTGTTAGGAGGAACTGGGGGAAGAGTACCAAGAGGCAGATGAAATGGTGCAGGCTATGGTAGATCTCAAGGAGAATCAACAGAGGAGTATGGCGCGGGCAGTGGCCCATCAGGGGCAGCAGGCAGATACCCAAAAAGTGTCCAAAGGAGCTGTGGATGAGTTGTACTGGGGGATGGAAAATGGCATTAGCTATGGCAGATATTGAGAGAAATCTATGGGGAAGTGCAGAGTGGGCAGTGACCCAGCAAAAGCAACAGGTGGATCCACAAGGAGTGTAAGAAGGGCCATGGACAGAGTGTGCCAGAAGGTAGACAAGATGGCATGTGCCCTGGCAGATATCAAGGGTGAGCTATGGAGAAGTTTGGAGTGGGCGGTGGCCCACCAGAAGCAACAGACAGATTCACAAAGAGCTTCTGAAGGAGCTGTGGATAGAGCATATTGAGGGCCAGATGGGATGGCATGTGCCCAGATGGATGCTGAGGAGAAGTTATGGGGTCATTTGGAACAGGCAATGGCCCACTGGAAGCAACAGGCAGATCAGCGCAGAGCACCAGATCAAGAGCTTTGGAGATTGTTGAAGGGCCTGCTGAGTGCGTGAGTGAAGTAGAAAGGTGATCCAAAGGAGAAGATGACATGGCAAACAGGAGAAGTTGGCCTGCAGTGCCCAGGGATGGCCCAGAGATTCTGATCTTCACAGGGGGGTGATGTAACAGATTGGATGGTACCTGATCCATACATTGCTACAGATCAGTTAGTACTAGATCCAAATAGGGAATTTACAAGAGGAAACCCAAATAAAGGGGAATCAGAGCGAGGAAAATTTGACGGTCTGAAGCCAAAATGCATCCAAGTCAATATGATGTTGGATGTATGAGAAGTTCAGATGATGATTTCATGGGAATGAAATCTTCACTTAAGATATGTGGGATAGTTCAAAAGAGCTTGTCATAGTGGAAAGCCTATTTTATATTTGCAAATGCATTATATATTTGAGGATAGGCTGACTTGAATAGCAAGTTGAGTCTTCTATGATAAATTCTAAAATCAAATAAAGATTTGTTGATGGAATTTAAAAGAATAATTTATTTAATATAGAATACCAGATTGAAGGCATGGGCTCCCATAGTGGGCATGGTGTGGCATTGGCGTGCTACTCAGTATCCTCCTACAGCATGTGGACAGGGATCTGAGGGCATGTGGCAATGGCAGAACTTGGCAGTTTGTTTGGGGATTGGCTCTAGTGGGCTGGTCTCTAGTGGAGTCAGTTATATGGCTCTTACTTTCTAATTCCCTTGTGGGATATTGGTGTGAACTCATTCATTACAATATCCCAGCAAATGATGGGCTTAAGGAACCCCATCAGTATTGAAGTGGCATGAGACCTAGTGTCCAAAAGACCTAGGCCCCTTGCTGCAGGGTCAGGACACTGTGGTCAGAGCTGTGGGTGGGTGATTAAATTCCCATATCCAACAGCGAAGTATCACATTCAACCTCATGTAGAAACTGTCCATAAAGGGGCAGACATGAGTGAGAAACCATAGCTTTGATAGAAGAAAAACATTTGCCATCAGGGTGCATCCCTGGGTGATGATACGCCAGCAGCTCCAACTAGCTATATGAGAGTTTATTGCATTAAGCAAGTGGTCCTCATTATCCTTGATTGCAACCCCTTGTGGTGTGGTGAGGACATCTAGATGCTAAAAGATGTCCTGGGTTGGTTCCAAACTAAAAGGTGGATGAAAATATGGGGTACCAACTTGCACTATAATGGTTTTAGAGGTTTAATCTTTTGCATTGGATGCCTTGGAGTAGCAATCCAGAGAATCCATGGCCAGGTCTAGATTCTTCTTACATCCAACTTTCACTGCTGTGTCATCAGCAAAGGCTATGGTGTGGGTGTGGAGTTTCCAAGGAATCTGAATACCCACCAGTCATTCCTGGAGTAGGGCCATAAGAGGATCCAAAGCTATGTTGAACAAGATTGGAATCAGTGGATCTTCTTGCCAGAGACTGTAAGGAGAGTGTCAATAACTCTCCTGTTTCCAGCGTGGAGGTGCTCAGCCTACAGAGCCAATGCATAGAAACTAGCTGTTAGAACTAAAGTTATTAGAGCCTAACAGAGAAGGCTGGAGCAATAATAACTTATAGGGAAAAGTGCGATTATTAAAACAAAAACCCCACCAAAAATGATGCAGTTCACAAAAGGGAAAATGATAATCATCCCAGGATGGAGGGAACCTGGACAAACCAACGGTGCATAAGGGACTAACCAGATCATCTGTAAAACTGTTTGGTGGATGTAGCATGAGACCTACTTGAAGGGGTCAGCACACAGGATCGTTCAAAATAGCATTTAAATAAAAAATGGTAAATTGAGGAAATTTTATTTGGGAAGTTGACCAACAAGGAGTGTTGGTCATGGGAAACAAAATCAAACAACATTAGGAGAATAAGGGGTTTGCTGCAGTTGGCCCAAGCACTGACACACCAATAGGGCAATGCTGCTATCCAAATTAGTTGAATATGCCAAAACTGACTTCACTCGAGTAAAATTTGAAGTTGTATCCAACCTGAACGTGTTGTTTCATAAATGGAAGGGGTTTTGAAACCCCGTTCCTTGACTAGCAAATGGAATCATCCATGTTAATTCAATACACCATCTGTTTTAATGCCTGGGCCAATGTAAGGGGCTGGGCATTTGGCACCTCACTAGTACCAACCTGGGCATATTTATCCTGTACCCAGCGTTGGTCTAGAGTATGCCTAAGGTCAGGGAGGGCCTGTAACTTCACCTTCTGGACCTCCTGGCGCCCAGCCTTATCCTTGGGGTTGGTCCACACTATGATGTCATTTAACTATGACACTACTCTCCTCCTGATGGAGCTCAACCCCCCTCCAGGGGCTTTCACAAGGGAATAGTTCTTGTGGGCAGGGGCCAACTTCATGGCAGCAACGGTCAGTTTGGGTTGAGATCTGGCAGCTTGGGGGAAATGCTTGTGAAATGCTTCAATCAGATCTTGGTTATGCACATAGTTGCATGCTGGAACCTAATTGTTCTTTGCCACATAAAAGTCCTTCCAGGATACCATGTACTCCAGTCTTCTTTTAGCATGGTGGAAGGCAACTATTTCTTCAACCTCCCATTCTGGTGCCCCATCCATGAGATAGGCCTCAGGAGTCTCTGGTGGGGAGCCCCTAAACAACATCAGTTTGCTCTCATAAAACACAGAGAAGATCCAAAATGAAGAAGGAAGATCTAGCTGGTATGAGGCATGGCCCACCTTTTAAACAATGCAGTAGGGGCCAATCCTCTTTGGTCCCAGCTTCTTGCATGGCTGCTTGATAGGGTTGTTACAAGCATCAAGCATCACAAGATCCCCTTCCTTGTATGCAGGACCCACTTGGCGCTTCCCATCAGCGTTCTCCTTATACACTTCATTGCCGCCTCCAAGATTGTGGAAGCCCCCTGGTGGACCTTTTTGATTGTCTTGGCAAAGTCTACCACTGCTTCAACTTTAGACCCACAACTGGGCTCCATGTTAAAGGTGGGGTTAAATCCATGGCTAGCAAAAAAAGGGGAACAACTGATCAAGTAATGCAACATGATGTTGTAATTAAATTGTGCCATAGGAAGGTGAGAAGCCCAATCTGAATAATCTGTGGCAGTGTAACACTGCAGGAACTGCTCCAAGCACTGGTTCACTCTTTTAGTATGCTCATCTAATTGAGGGTAATAGGCAGTCAAATAGCAAGAGTGAATATGAAGAGTCTTATACAACTCTTCCCAAAGAACAGAGGTAAATTGGGGTCCCCAGTTACTGATAATCTCTTGGGGCTCCCCATGGAATGCAAACACATGCATGATGAAGAGCCTCACCATCTCAGCCATGGTTATTGTCATTCTGCAAGGAATGAAGTGAGAGAATTTTGTAAAACAGTTCACCACCATGATGGCATCATAACTATCTGAGATAGGTAGTTCCACAATAAAATCTACTGATAGAGAAGTCCAGGGCCCTTCAGCTTTCTGGACTGGTGCCAACAGCCCTGCTAAAGGTTGATGATTTGGATTTATTTAGTTGCAGATAAAACACTCCTTACAATGCCACCCCACCTGAGCAGGTAAGCCCTTCCAATTGTAGGTGTGATGTATCAACTCCAAGGTCTTTGCTTTCCCAGGATGACCAATAGTGATTCCATCATGATGGTCCCAGATGATTTTCAGGTACAGTGGTCCAGCAGGTACCCAAAGGCGCCCCTAAAACCACATCATCTCATTTTTTATGTGATAACCCCTGGCTAGGTTCTCTTGATTAAAGCGCTCTTAGTGAGTACCATAGTATATTCAGCAGATAATGGCTGAGAAAGGACCACCTTTCTGAACATACCATATTCCTTCATATTTTCTAGAGGTGCAAGTGCTGGCCCATTGGCTGGAGGAGAGAAAAGTTGAGACATAATTTTATTTGGAAGAATTATCAACTGTGTGTTGTGGACCTCTACCTCCTTTGGATCAGAAGCTAAAGCAGGGTTGCAGCTTAAAGCATCTGCTAAACCATTATCCTTGCCCTTGGTGAATTTATAAGAAAAGGAAAATTGGCCAAGGGTCTCATGCCAACAGGTCTGCCGTGGGGTTAAGACATGAGGGGCATGGTAGTACAGCAAGGTATGATGATCTATACATATATGAAATAGTTGGATAGAGCCATGCAAGTGGTGATGCCAATATACAGCGCCTCCACCACTGCTAGTAACTTCTTGTCATAAATAGCATAATTCAACTCAGGCAAAGATATTTTTCTGAAAAAATATCCCACCAGATGCCCTATCCTATCTTCGCCTACTTGTAACAAGGCAGCCACTATAGCAAAGTTGGGGCATCAGTAGAAATAATGAACTCTTTGGAAGGGTCAACATGGTGGAGGATGGACATGAACAACAGGGTTCACTTCACAGCTTGGAAAGCATCCTCCAAAATGAGAGACCACTGAAGCACTTTTGCACCATTAGCCTAATACAAGGATGCTGCCACCTCAGAAAGGTTTGGCATAAACTTCTTGAGGAACATACACATCCCCAAAAACTCCTCATTTCTTTTACTGAAGTAGGGATAGGCCACTCATAAATCGCCTTCTCCTTGTCTGGAGTTATCATGTGTCCCTGGTCAAACATGACGTTGCACTGAAAAGTGACCTGGGACTTGAAGAATTCACACTTGGTTATCTTCAATGTAAGGCTGGCTGCCTTTAACTGCTCCACCACTTGCTGAAGGTGTACTGCATGGGACTCCTGATCAGGGAAAAACGCCAGGATATCATCCATGTAGCAACCGTGCATACCCCCAATAAGTTCCCCAACGCAGCATCAATGCAGCGTTGAAAGATAGCAGGGGCATTCTTAAGCCCAAAGGGTATAACCTGAAACTGGAAAATTCCTTTTCTGGTATGGAAGGTGGTTAACCATTCTTATCCCTTTTTAATCCAAATCTGATTGAATGCATTGAGGAAATCCAGGCTGGAAAAAACCTTAGCCTTCTCCACATAATGTGCAATCTAAGAGTCCAAAGAGATGGGATGGAGATCTGACACAGTGATGTTGTTAAGGTTCCCATAGTCCACACACAGGTGTAGAGTACCATCAGACTTCTCAACAAAGAGAAGTGGGGAGCATGCAGGGGAGACACACTGAAAAATTGCACCTTTGGCTAACTGTTTCTTCACCCACACATCCAATGCCTCTTCCTCCTGGACAGCCAATGGGTAAATGGGGGAATATATATGCACCAGATCCACCGTGAGCTTGAAATCATAATTAAACTTGGAGTGCTCAGGGAGTGCATTGGTGGATGCTGCACCAAAAGAGGATTCAAAACCCTCAAAGCAAAAAGGTATAGAAATTTCCACTGAGGGCTTCAGCAAAGGGGCAAGGCTATAAGGGTTAAGGTTGAGCCAGTGGGGCAATTTGCCCTGGGTGTTAGCCTCAGACAAAGGTAGACTATTGTGCGACCATTCTTTAATGTAAGGGATAAGGTATTCTCTTTAAAGTTGGTTTTAACGTTAAACTTCTGCCACCACTCCACTCCCAAAATGATAGGGAACAGGAGGTTTTTGATAGCCTAAAATTGATTGAACAAGTGGTACTTGCCAATCTGATAGTTCACTGTCCCTCTAATATTCAGAGTGGGAATACCTTGGGACACCCCTCCCTTAACTACACCACATGACAAGTAACTCAGCTCTAGGTTATCAGCTAGGCATTGATCCATAAAGTTATTAGAGGCACCAGTATCCACCAGTACAGTGGTGCTAAATTTCCCTAAAGGGGATTAAAGGGTAGCAGACAGTAGAAAAATCTCTGAATGGTCTTAATTAATAGCAGACAACGCCAGAACATTATCTACAAACTCATCCTCTGGCATTAGCACATCAACAAAGTGTGTTTTGAAATTATAGAAGGGGGAGGGATAGTTGGCCACTCTTACTACTGAGGCCACATACCCCACTATGCCTTCTGCAGGTGCATAAGCTTTATCATATTTAAAAAGAAGTTTTCTCCACTTACTGAGTGCCCTGGATCATGGTAGGGGTCAAACAAGGGTTTTTAGGGATTATTTGATATACTGGAATAGGGTTCTCATCCAGGCTATAAGAGCTAGTAAAAGTCTCAGAGGTTTGGATAAGATCTTCATCATAAAACGCGTTTTTAGATGTGAATAACCCTATTCCCCCAACTTCAATGGAAGGCTTGAAGTTATCCAAGGCTAACACCCCCAGGCCCATCTGAACTGATTCTGCTGGCATGGTCTGAATATGCTAGTGAAGAAAAACTCATTTATTAAATTTAAAATTAATAAATTTGGCAGAAAGTTAGAGAATCATGACTTTTAGACCATGAAGCATCTGTATCCACCAGGGATGAACACAAAGGGTGGATACTTTCCAGTTGAAAGCAACCATAATAACGCTGAGTTGCTCCAACCTTCATGGAAAAGAGGAAACAGCAGTGCAGCTAATAACAGCTAAATCCCACAGCTAGCAGCTACTGGTTTTACTTTGAAAAAATTTTATGCAAAAAAAGTTTATGCACATAAATTTAAGTGGTTGGTTGACTAATGTAAGGAGAGTGTCTATAACTCTCCTGTTTCCAGCATGGAGGTGCTCAGTGCACAGAGCCAACACATGAAAACTAGCCATTATAACCAAAGTTACTAGAGCCCAGCAGAGAAGGCTAGAGTAATAATAACTTATAGGAAAAAGTGCAATTATTAAAAAACCCCACCAAAACAATGTGGTGCACAAAGTGGAAATGGTAAGCATCCCAGGATGAAGGGAACCTGGATGAACCAATGGTGCACAAGGGGCTAACCAGATCATCTGTAAAACTGTTTGGAGGATGTAGCATGAGACCTCCTTGAAGAGGTCTATGCACAGGATTGTTCAAAATAGCATTTAAATAAAAAATGGTAAATTGAGGAAATTTTATTTGGAAAGTTGACCAACAAGGAGTGTTGGTCATGGGAAACAAAATAAAACAATATTGGGGGAATAAGGGGTTTGCTGCAGTGAGCCCAATAACCAACTCACCAATAGTCTAACACTACCATCTGAATTGGTCAAATATGCCAAAACAGACTTCACTCAAGTGATCAATTGAAGTTGGATCTGACCCTAACACATTATTTCATAAATAAAATGTGTTTTGAAACCCCGTTCCTCAATAACTAAATAGAACCATCCACATTAATTTGATAGACCATCCATTTTAATGCCTGGGCTAATGTAAGTGGCTGAGCATTTGCACCTCACTAGTACTAACCTGGGCATATTTATCCTATACCCAGCGTTGGTCTAGGGTATGCCTAATGTCATGGAGGGCCTGTAACTTCACCTTCTGGGCCTACTGGCGCCCAGCCTTATCCTTGGGGTTGGTCCCCACTATGATGTCATGTGACCATAATAGAGACCCTGTTCAATCATAACTGCTGCTGTAAAGCCTGTTGAGGACAGTACCTTAGTGTGAAGCTGGGCGTAAAGTGCTGATAGCCATGTCCTAGCTTGTGGTGGGATGTGGAGGCAGGTTAGGGAGGCATTCAAATACTTCCAATTTACTTAATCATATGCTTTTTTCATATCCAGAAGCACCACAAAAACATGTGTTTGAGATGAGGTAGCTGACAGGGTTGCCAGAAGCTCATTGTAATTGTTCCAAAGTGATCTCCCTAGGATAAAGCCATATTGAGATAGGTTAAGGTGTGGTGCTGCTCACTTAGTCATGCAGTTTGCTAGAAGATTAATGAATAGTTTGTGGTCTATGTTCAATAGTAATATTGATCACCAGTTTGCAAGATCCTCTTGGCTTGCTTACTTATGAATAAGGGTCATAATTGATCCTCTCGAGTAAGGAAGTACTCCCCCTTCTGCCGAGAGGGTCAAGAAGAGGGGCTTGAGGGCCTTTGTAACTGTGACGAGATCCAATAGATACACCTCAAATGGGATACCATCTGGGCCTGGGGCCTACAGGTGTGGGCTGTGGAATAGAATGTCCATTACTTCTTGCTGTGTAATTGTTGCAAGATGCTCTTCATCCACTAAGAAATTAACCATTGGTTCTGAAGATTCTTCAATGAATTCATGAACATCTGCTGGGCTTATCCAGAAAGCCTTGAAGAGGGCTGAATATTAATGATGGATATCTCTGGTGATCTCCTCCTTGTTTGTGGTGACAGTGGTCCCCACCCTCAGGGTTGCAATCTCCTGATTCTTTGAGTGGGCTTTCTGCTTCTGGTAAAAGAAATGGGTGGGCCTTTCCCACTGGCTTTAGTAATGTGACGATGTGAAGTTTGCTGCATGTTCTTCTTGCTCAGTAAGTTTATGCTGGTATGTCTTGTGGGCCAATTTTCAAGCTTCCAACCATTGTGAGAAAGGCACCGGTTAGCAATTCCTTTCAAGGTGTCTTATTCTAGCTTTAGCATATCTGACTTTAGCCTGGGCCACTGTCATTTGAGCCTTAGCACAATTGTAGGCTACCTTTAGGATCCTTGCTTTTGTATCAGCTTATTTTTTGTAAAGTTCACAAATGAGGTGAGGCTAGGTGCTCTGACTTACAATTGGTTACATTAATTTTCTCTCTTGAAAACTGGTTATTCAAGAGCCCTGGAGCAATCCTTGGCTAAAATCTCCTTGATGGTCTGAGGATTGTTGTCAGGATCACTGTGAGGGATCTGTGATCACTTATAGTGTTATCTTGGGTTATGGGAGAGAAAACTCAACCAACCAGCAAGGGGCCCACTAGGGCTATATCAATCTATGAAGCTGATGTGAATCTCTGACCTGCACCTTGGATCCAAGACATACAGCCAAGGCCAGATGCTGAGGGGGAGGGAATCCATAAAACCACTTGGCCTGAGAAAATTTTGAAGCTGAGCTGTACCTCATCTGTCTTGTATGGCAGGAGGAAAGATGTCATGCACCTGACTTAATATTGTGTTAAAATCCCCCATTAGCACTGTATTGCCTAGGAGTTGTAGTAGAGCAAGTTCTTCCAAAAGATGGTCCTACTTTTGACCTGCATTTGGCAGGTATATGCTTGCAACAATGAAGTAGAACTCAGAGGTTGATAATTTAGTCAATATAAGATAATCATCAAGGTGTTTCAAAAATTGGTAGATTTTTACCTGGGGGTTGAGGATAATAAGGGCCACATAGTGTGTCCAACAGGAGTTATCTTCAAATTGGTTATTTCATGCTACAAAATTAGAGGGGGAGACATGGGGCTCCTGGATGGCTGCAATATCCACATGAGTCGACCTGAAGTTGTGGAGGAGGCAGGCTCTCCACTTATAATCCTGCAGCCATTAGAGTTAATGGACTTCAGGGTCAGGGTGCCCCTTTGGGGCCTCATAGCTGTTCCCCTTCTTATCCTGTAGGGTTACCTGAGCTTCCACCTGCATCTATAAGGCTGCTCATTTTTAGTCTTTGAGCTTAACTCTTTGCAGCAATCTGTTCTGATTGACGAGAAGAAGGAATATCCTGAGTTGATGGGGCTGAGGAGCCTGTAAGTCAGCCCAAGATACTTCCCCCACTGCTTTGCATAGATGTGTCTTGAGGGTGCTCCATAGACTCCTCCATTTGTGCATCATCTGATATATCAGAGTCCATAGGCACCTCCTTCAGTACTGAAAATGGAGACTGAGTTGCAGTACCTGTAGATGGTGAGGGTGGCAATGAGTTGGAGACTCCACCCCAACTTGGGGTACTCCATACCTGTTCCACCCTTGGGGTATTTTGTGTTACTGAATTCATTTTATATACCACCCCTGGGCTAGCTTTCTCTAAGTTAGCTTGATGAAAAGCAAATTTGCACTTATTTTGAGCTGATAAAGGGTCTAGAAATTTAGAAGGGGCTCACATAGGGAGAGAGTTTTCTGCACTAAGAGAATAAAGTTGTGCTACTGGCTGTGCCTTCTTAACTGCTACATAAAGGGCAGAGGGGGTGAGATTTTGTATGGGCACCCAGTGGGTTGGTTGTAGGATTGCCACTGCTGCTGTATAGGAGCATTTCTTACCTGTCACAGGGATTTGGCTACTAGATGAGAAAGCTTGTTTATGAGCTGTACAACTATTATATAGGTGGCCCAAAGCATTACACCATGAGCAACATGATCGTGCCTGGTCTGGATCAACAAAGAAGAATTCTGAACAGGATTCAATGACTGCAACACATAGGATAACCTCCATGTTGTGGGCCATCATTGGGTTGGTGATAAATGATGCCCTAGCATAATAAGCCCTCTGGGTTAGGCATAATAGGCTGGTGCACACAGGTTTACTGATGGAACTAACCCAAATTCCATCAATCCTTGATAAAGCGTGGAAGTATAAAAAGTTACTCTTGGTTGATTATTAGCTGTCAACCCAGTAACCTTTTTACTGAACAGGTTCAATTTCCTCGTGCACTTTGTCACATTGTATAGAATGTATTAATCAATAATAGTATGAAATTATTATCCATAGTTAAGATTGAATTATTATTAGGCCCAACGCTTCAGCCAGTACTTCTGATTAAATACTCTGTAAGTTATACTCATAGGAGTTTGTTCTCTATATTCTTGTCCACCCAATCTTCATTAAGATACCCCATTGACAGTCTCTCTCAGCCTAACACACAGTCAGCAGCTATCCCTGATTGTGGTTCCTTCATCTCTAGATCCCCACTCAGATCTTTACTCTTCTCTTTAAGAGTTCTCCAAATATTGCCTTCTGCAATAATATCCTTGAGATAGAACAACACAATAGAAGCTGATAGTCTAACTATACACCAAATTGATAATATTACTGTAAAGTAATTGTTATCTTCAAACTAAGTTTTCTATTCTGAGTTTTTTTATTATAGTAAATCCTAGAAAATTATATAGTAGAGGATTTGGCTGTCTAACCTCAGTTGACACCTCTTCAATAAAACAGCAGTCATTGCCATTAAATCTTCCTTCCTCATCTTGACAGTGATGGTCTTCCCCATCCTGGCTAGAATTCCATCATTGGACATCCTTAAGACCTCAAATGGAAAGAGTCAGAAAACGTGTCCCTAATGTTTTTCTCTCAATCCAAGTAAACTAACTATAATTGGCTAGCAACCTGCTTAAGTAATGGGACTTATTACCCATTATGGCAGGTTATTTCACCAACCAATTGATTCACTAGTTGCAGGCAGCATCACTTACCTCACAACTAACTATTCATTCCCAATCAGTCAGTGATGAAACCTAACCAATCCCAATTGGTACACCTAATAATTAATCATTATCAGATGCCTCTATTTCATTGGCCACTCACCCAATGAAATCTTAGGTATTCATCTAGATCAATCCCCGATGGATATGACCAGGTAAATATCCCAAAGTCCCCCTAAACATAGTTCCTCCAAAACTCAGGCCAACCAATTTCTGATTTACTTCACCTTATGGAATTTTTCCCTAGCAATACCAGATAATCTAGAGGGCTAGGAATATGGATAAACATCCCAACACATCCCCCCTCTTGCCTAGATTTCCAGCAAGAAAAGGACTGAGGCATGAGAACGCTGCTTCAGACATCTGGTTAAATACTTTATTGGTTCAAGCAGAGTACACTCATCAATACTCAATGCTGCTCAGGATGACCTTCAGCATATAGCATTTTTCCTCTTCCTCCTCACTACCACCTTCTTAGAGTGCAGTCCCCCACAACCTTCTGTTGTGCTGGGCTGATTGATTTACTTGTGATGATATTAGTCCTGGGATCCAGTTTTCTACCTGTCAGGGTATATAACCCTCTATCATATTTAGGATTCTTGGTCTGACATCCTAGATTTTCTGCTTTTCTCCTCATCCTATACAGGAGACTCTTGCCATTGATGTTCATTTTATGGCTTGATTAAGAATACTTATTTCTATTCTCTCTCATTATTTTGCTTATAATCTCTTGGCTATAAGTTATTTCTAATTCTTTCTTTTGGAGAGCTTATCTCATTAATTTTGAGATTAATTTCTCCAAAATTGGAGCTTAATAGATTATAGAGTGCATAATTTCAACTTCTATATAAGTCTGACATCCCCCTCTAGTCCAGCTCATATGTCAAATTCCAAATCTCGCTACCAGCAGCTCCTTAATAGTCTGTCTGATCCAGACCTCCTTCTCTTCCAGCAGATGAGTTGCGATGCTTAATGAAACCTCTTTTATGGTCCTTCCAGGACTCATATACCTAGTCTGGTGCAAGTGGCTAGTCCTTCCATTAAATTACTAGAAATGGTAACTAATCCCTCCAAAACAAGGCTAGCCTTCATTTTGAACAACTCTCAGCTGACTCTTCCATTGCAGTTGATTCTAGAGTTGGACTTTAAAACTATCCTGGATTTAGTTCCTTTTGCTGATGCTCTGATCATCATTGTAGATGCTCCAGAGATTATGCCAGTTGCTTTGGATCATTTGTTTATAGCTGGATCAGACCTGCTCCCTAAGTCCCTCTTCTAACTTGGTCAATTTTACAAACCTGCTGTACTGATTTCTGAGCTCTCAATTGGTAACAGCATACACTTCAAGCTCCACTATGCTGAACTCTGGGCCCAAGTGACTGAGGCTTTGATATTAGTGCTAAATCCCTCTAATCTGGATAGCCTTCTGAATTGAGATACTGCCACATATGCTCTTTGCTTTGCTAGCCAAGTTCTTTGAAGTTGGTCCACAAAGCTTCCAGCCTCACCTGGTTTCCACCAGTCATTCAGCTTTAGCTTCTGTGAAGCCCATAGTTGCCACTTGCAGGATGCAATCTGCTCTCTGCACAACTATCTCTTCTCCAGAGCTTCCCATCAGTATCTTCCACTGATGGCATTAATAGGGGGCATGATTTGGCAACCCCCATCAAGTATTCCTTCTTCATTGCTAGCCCACATCTCCAGTATCCTTGATGAAGCCCATCAGCAGATGCTCAAGACAAAACTTTCAGCTCTGGTGCTATATTAGGATTACTTGGGGTTATTTGCCAATTGCCTCTTTCTTTATTGCTGCTTCTTCCCGCTCCAAGGTTTCATGATTAACATCTTCCAACATTTCAATTTTCCTTCCCTTAGTCACTTTTTCTCAAGGCTCAACATCCACTCAACAAATATGGTTTTGTGTAGGTCTCACCCTCACAAGTGTCCAATTGCATATTGATTTTGATGGGCTGTTTATTCCTACCACAATCCATCCTCCTTCCCCCAAGAGGTAACATAGGTGGAATCATCCCCATACTGAGGATGATCAATAAAAATAAAAATTATAAAAATATATCAGCTTTTTTATCTATGCAGTTTATAATATATATTTTTCCAATATCTTTTATCAATTTTTAGTATCTTTATTCTTCTTTTTTACTATAGGACTTAATCTTGTTTCAGTTTAGAGGTCCATCTTTTTCCCAAATTGGGTCTTGGGTACTTAAACCTACTAGTTTTCTATGGTTCAGATGTTCTTTTTTTGGACTTAACCATTTAGATTGGTTCAGAGGTCCTTTTTTTAACTTGACCTAATCATCAGAATATGACCAACTTAATGGTTTATTGATCCTTTGGGAACTCTTTTATTTTTTTCCTTGATCCAATGCTTTAGATACTTAGCATGAACTTGATTTAAAACTCTTCCATCTAAGAGATTCTTGATGGAGTAAGTATCAGTTGCCATCTTGAAGATTACTTCAAACAGACCCAACCACAATGCATTTAATTTGTTTCTTCATCCAAAACCATGCATATTGCAATAGGTGACTCTTTGCCCTATTCAATATTCTTCTAATGCTAGTCAGTTATTGTCATCCATTGATTTCACTCATATCCTTTTCTTCAAGGTTATATCAAATGATTGCAATTGAATATCAATCAAGATATTCATCAGTTGGTTCAAGTATTGCTCAGTACTCATCCCTGACATAGGTTTTACCACTGAATATAAAATTGGTGGCAACATGGCCTTTCTTTCATATAGTAATTCAAACGGCATCTTCCCCATTGCTGTATGATGACTAATGTTATAGGCAAACATCACTGAACTCAGATACATTCCCCACATGGAAGTTATCTCTGTGACTAGCTTCCTCAGTGTCATAGCCAGTGTTCCATTGATATATTCTACCAGTCCGTTTGTCTCTGGCTGGTATGATACTAACATGACTCCTCATATCCCCATTATTTTGTTTATCCTCAGGATTACATGAGATGTGAAGTTGGTCCCATTGTCACTCAGTAGAACTTGCGGACATCCATGATGGTATACTACTTGATCCAGGATAAATCTCACATTACTGGTAGCATCTACTTTGGTTAATGCTTTCATTTCAACCTATCTCATCAGATGGTCAATGGCAACTATAATATACTTGACTCCCCCTGTGCTCATCACCAGTGGTCCCAGCACATTGATGGACACCATATGCCAGGAGAATCCAGGGTAAACCAGTTGATATCCAGTTATGTTCTTGTGTAGTTTGTGCAATTGGCACTCCACACAACAGGCCAGATGATCCGTGATATTATAGTTGATTGATTCCCAGTAATAATACTGATAAATATGGTTGGTTGTTTTCCTCAGACCTCTGTTCCCAACAATCTTGTGAGCTGCTTGTACTATTGCTACTCTTTCTGACAGTTTTGGGAATAATAGCCATTTCCTGTTGATCATCTTGAATATTTGTCCATCTATAGTCTTAGTGTTTTCCATCACTTTTTGAAGTGCACCTTGGATTTCTCAAGGCTCATCCCTGATTCTTCCTTTGACCATTCTCTGGAATAGCTCATCTACCTGCAGGTATACCAACTGGACCATTGGCAACCACAATAAACCATCTGCATTCTGATGAGAAGCTCCCACTCAGTGGACTATCTCATAATCATAAGCCTAAAGCTTAAGTGCCCATCAGGCCAGTTGTCCTTCCGATTCTCTTAGATTGTGTAGCCAATGCAGTGAAGAGTGGTCCATCACCAACTTAAAGTGCATTCCATGGATGTACACCCAAAGCTGCTTATAGGCATAAATAACTGCAAGGTATTTTCACTCAGTCACAGTATAGTTTCTCTCAGCGGCTGAGAGTGTCCAGCTCGCATATGCCATTGGATGCTCATCCTCAAGTTCATCTACTTAACTTAGTACAGTGACAATTGCCATCAACAAAGCATTGATTTAAATGATAAACTTCTGATTGAAATTTGGATATTTCAGAATTGGCAAATCTATCAAATACCAATATAACTCATTAAAGGAGTTCTGAGCCTCTTCATTCCATATGAATCATTTTTTTGAATCCTTTAATAAATAAAATAAAGGCTTAGCTATTCAAAAAAAGTCCTGAATAAATCTTTTATAGTATCTGACCATCCCAAAGAATACTTGGATGTCTCAGACACTCTTTGGTATAGCTATATGCTCTATAGCTGCTATCTTTTGGGTTTGCAGCTACAATCCACTTGAGTTGATCACAAATCCCAGATATTCCAACTCTTTTTTGAAGAAGTGGCACTTTCTTGGCTTAATCTTCAGATTAGCTATAGACAGTCTCTTAAAAACTTCTTCCAACTAGTGCAGGTGATCAGTAAACATTCTACTGAACATATTGATATCATCTAGATATATTAGGATGCATGACAACTTCAGGTCACTTAATATTGCATCCATGGCCCTCTGAAACGTTACAGGAGCATTGCAAAGACCCTGGGGCATCCTTGTTGGTTGGTATAACCCCTGTGCAGTAATAATCACGCATTTTTCTTGGTCTTCTTCTGGCAAGTCAATCTTCCAGTATCCTAAGATTAGATCCATCACAGAAAATACTTTGCTTCTCCTAATTGATTCAGCACATTATTAATCCTTGGTAGGGGATATAAATCCTTCTTTGTAATTTTGTTCAGCCTCCAATAGTCAATCACCACCCAGTTCAATCCATCCTTCTTCTTCACAATCAGAATCAGACTTGCCCAGGGACTTAACAACAGAACTAGAAGCCCATGCTTCACTAGTTTGCTAATCTCATCCTCCACTACCTCTTTGGCAGCTTTCAATTTTCAGATTGGTCTCATCCTTATTGGTAGATTTTCTCTGGTATCAACCTTGTGAATTACATTTCATGCATATCCCAAATTGTGGTCATCCTGAGCAAACACTTTTTGATATTTTTTGAATAGTTTGAGCACCTTCTCCTGCTGGCCTTCTGGCAGATCAGCAAGCTGCTTCTGATCAACCAATAGGTTGATGCTTTTGGCTAACCTAGCTGATAATCCTATTTTATCGAGAGACTCAAAATTGTGGAATCATCTCAATTTGGCCATTGGGATCAAATGAATAACTATGATGATCTGATTCCTCTTGATCTTCATTGGGTTTTTGCTCAAATTCTCCAGAAAAACTTGTATTTCTCTATGGCCAGCATTACTATCCCAGGAGCCACCAATAGCTCCACTCTGGACTTCTTCTAGGGGCTTCTGACCTCCCCATACAACAGCTCCAAAATCTAAAAAGTTAACCCTATATCAACTATTATTTGCGATCTGGCCAGTATGGTCCTCTCATTTTTGATCCTTAATGGAATTCTTCAGTTTTCTAAAATTTCTGTCAGCATCTCGCATCACTTCCTACCAATTAATTGGTATCAAATCAGTATAATGCCATCATTGCATATCAGATTGATGAAGTTGTTTCTCTGATTTAATGGAGCTTCACTGTCCTTCTGGTATACCAATGGCAACGTCTGACCCAGGATGGTCAACATATTATCCTCAAAGTTATATTTAACTCTGTACTTCTGTAGAAACTCTGTTCCAATCAGGTTATCATAGTTTTGGTTTGCCAAAACTATCACTGGTGCAGATACCATCAATAACCCAAATCATAGTGGCAGTGCACTATACGCTCCACAGAAAATGGTGATGTTTGATCCAGCTGTTCCATATTCTCTCTTGTATTCTAAATTTGGCAAGATCTTTATCCTCTTTACCAGCATGGTTGACACAATATTGATGGGCACTCTGCTGTTGACAATTGCCCTCACCCTTACTCAGTTCACTTGAATATCTATATATGTACACTTAGAGTATTGTAATATAGTATTTACTGAGTGAATGGTGGCATTATTAGCTGAACCTAGGGTGTAAATAATCTGCACCAATAATTCAGGAAACAATTTCTTTATTATGCTGAGGGATATAGACAGATTGGCCTCATCTAAACAGATATCTGATAACTCATCAGAATTCTTGGTGGTTCAAATCTTCTCTACCAGTTGTTAAGCATATGGCTGGGCAACTTTCTGAATTATCTTGGGGTTGATCTTCTTCACCCCAGCCCTGGTTATGGCATTCACATCCATATTGACCACTTGGTATAGCTAATCCTGCTCATCATCTACAAATAAATCACTAATGTCAATTTCTTTAATTATGATATCAAGAGAAACAGGTTTCTCTGCCACACTAGACTGTTTCTTATCTAGGCAGCAGACCCTTTTCCCAAATCCTTGATAACTGCTGTCTCCTTGGCCTGGACCATGTTAATCTGATCCTTTGGCTTTTTGCAGTGTATGGTGATATGTCCTTTTTTACCACACTGATAGCAGACCTTCTCTTTCTTACTTAACCATCTGAATTCTTTGGACTTATTTTCTGGCACAGTTCAGTTGGTAGCCTCTTTTGCTCCTTTATTTTCCTTCATGGGATTCAGATTTTGGACCAGATTAGACATGAAGCTTCTAATTAGGGCATCAAACATCACTTCCAGAATCTTCAGGTTGTCTACCATTTGCAAGATAGTTATCTACATCACAAATACTGAAGATATCTTTTGATGCTAATCACAATAGGATCAAAGGGTCACTTGCAAAGCTATTCTAGCATCAAAGTCATCTAAAACTTTTGCTCTGGCCAGGATCTGTGACTCCTGGTAAAATCAATCCATGAAGCTAGCAAGAGACTCATCTTTATGGAATTGAATTCCCATAAATTCTTGCTTGCATTTTGATATATGGATTGGACTCCCAAACTCCATCATTATAGCCACCTTTGCCTCAGCATATGACCAGCTATCTCCCTCCAGATGAGATAACACTAGGTTTTGGCAGTCAATGTCCAGGCAGTTCTTAACCATCAATGCCTTTTGATGATCCCTGTATCCATTTATAGTCATGTCAAAAAGTTAGAAAAAAGCTGGGGCATTATCCTGATAGAATGTTGGCAATTTTGGCATTGCTCTAAATTTTTTGAATCATTTTAGGCTGATTTTCTCAGTTTGGCTACTCAGCTAACTTGTGGAGTGACTTCAGACATTATCTCTGAAATGGCATTAAAGATGGGCAGCATATTTCTCAGGGTATTCAACTTCCCAAGTATTGTGTGAGGCTTCTCTCTTTGGCATTGCTAGCTATATCAGGCTTACAAGCATATCTGTGAGCTTTCAGTTCCTCTACTTCTTTGATCAATTTCTCAATATCTACACTAAACTTTCTTAAATGAACACAATCTGCTTCTTGCTCTATTTTTAGAAATAGGACCTCTTAAACAAGGTCTCCTTCTTTCTTCTTCAATGAGTTTACTTTGCCAAGTAACTCATTTATAAAGTTTGCTACATTTTATACTCCTTCCTCCACCTTGATGACTTATTCTTCCAAGGCTGCAAACTCTCAATAGTCCACTGAGTTAAAGGCATTCTGATTCACAGTGGTGATCTCAGTCCACAGAGTGCACATTTCTTCTTTATATGATATTATAATGGATTCTTTACTCAATTACCACTGTAGTGAGCACCAACCTGTAAAAATTTACTCTTGGTTGATTATTAGCTGTCAACCTAGTAATTTTTTTACTGCACAGGTTTGATTTTCTTGTGCACTTTGTCACATTGTATAGAATATATTAATCAATAACAGTATGGAGACTATTATCCATTGTTGAGATTGAACTATTATTAGGCCCAACGCTTTAGCCAGTACTTCCAATTAAATACTCTGTAAGTTGTACTTATAGAGATTTGTTCCCTATATTCATGTCCACCTAATATTTGTTAAGATACCCCAATGACAGTCTCTCTCAGCCCAAGACACAGTCAGCAGCTATCCCTGATTGTGGTTCCTTTGTCTCTAGATCCCCACTCAGATCTTTACTCTTCTCTCTGAGAGTCTTCTAAATATTGCCTTCTGCAATAATATCATTAAGATAGAACAACACAATAGAAGCTGATAGTCTAACTATACACCAAATTGATAATATTACTGTAAAGTACTTGTTATCTTCAAACTAAGTTTTCTATTATAAGTTTTTTTATTATAGTAAATCCTAGAAAATTATATAGTAGGGGATTCAGCTATCTAACCTCAGTTGACACCTTTTTGATGAAACAGCAGCCATTGCTATTAAATCTCTCTTCCTCATCTTGACACTAATGGTCTTCCCCATCCTGAATAGGATTCCATCATTGGAAATCCTTAAGACCTTAAACAGAAAGAGTCAGAAAACGTGTCCCTAACATTTTCCTCTTAATCTAAGTGAACCAACCATAATTGGCTAGTAATCTGCTTAGATAATGAGACTTATTACCCATTATGGAAGGTCACTTCACCAACCAATCAATTTACTAGTTGCAGGTGGCATCACTTGCCTCACAACTCACTATTCATTCCCAATCTGTTGGTGATGAAACTCAACTAATCTCAATCAGTGCACCTGATAGTTAATTACTATCAGATGCCCCTATTTTGTTGGTCACTCTGCCTGATGAGATCTTAGATATTCATCTGGATCAATCCCCAATAGATATGACCAGATGAATATACCAAATCCCCCAAATGTAGTTCCTCCAAAACTCAGGCCAACTGATTTCTATTTCACTTCACCTTAGGTAATTTTCCCCTAGTGATACCAGGTAATCTAGTAGGCTGAGAATAAGGGCAAAAATCCCAACAGCAAGCTTAAGGGATTCTGAATCCACTGTAGTTGGAAGATTTGAGAAAGTTATCCAGAAACTTTTTTAAAGTTAGATCTAGTTCTCAGCATATAAAGAGAGCTATGTAAAACTTAATTGTAACTGAGGCCGCACAGTCTGCATCTGCTGCAGTTGTAAGCCCTACATAAATATAGTGGCTTTTCACCACTTCATGAATAGTGATGTTTACTGGAAAAGCTTTTGCTATAGCTTCAAAATAACTAAAATAATCTCTTGCATAAAACTCAATAGGATTATGCCTATAGTAGATTCTAACTGCATGAGCAAGAGTGGACCTAGGGAGTGCATGTTGTGAGTGAGTTTCTGCCTACCTCTTCCTCACTTCAGCCAAAAAGCAGCTTCATGAGGGTCAATGGTGGGTGGTACAGATATTAGTTTTTTCTGCTATGCACCTGAGGCATCCTTCACTTGCTTACTTTTGTTTACATTTACATTTAAATTTAAATTTAAATTTAATTTAGTGGATTCCTATGTGGAGAACCCCAGATGGAGGCACTGGCATTCCTCTGGATTTATATGCTGGCCCCTGCTAAGCTTTTCCAGTAGGTACTTAATTTTTTTTAGGTTGGGTAGGCTTACCTGGTTTGGGTTTATTCCCTGCTAATTGATTGGATAATTCTGGATTATTATTAAACCAATCTTTTATTCCAGCCTTCATCTGATCATCAGCAGATACTATTAGGGTTTTTTCAGCTAGTTGATTGGCTATTTGGCTAGTCCTATTTGAATTTTAATGTTAATTTTTGATTTTGATGAACATTATAGCTAACTGATTCACCACTTAGTGTTGATTCAGTTGAGGCGCGTTGGTTACCTTCCAAACCATTAAAATGATGGCCAACTGATTCATCAATTACTGTAGATTCAGTTTGGCTATATTAGGTAATATTGGAAGTGAAAAAATGCCAACCAACTGATTCAACACTTTCTGACAATTCAGTTTGGGTGCTCAGGCTAATTTTCAAAGTGGAGGCAATTGGCAAAGCCATCCAAACTCCATGTGCAGTATTGGAAGCTGCAATACTCCCTACTACCATAGGCAAAACCTTAGATGTGCCTTCAGGGTGAGGTGCACTAATTAGGTGACCCTCAGTCAACATAGAGTTGACTGGGGTAGGCTGTACAGTGGTGGTATCATTTGTGATCCCACCGTAGTTTAATAGAAAACTGGTCTGCATCTGCTTTTGCAGCTAAAGTTTGGGAGCAGGTTATATGGGTTGATGCACAAGTTGGTAACCAAGAGTTCTATAATTTGGGGTAAGTTTGAGTGAATTGAGAAGCCTTGTAGGTGCATTCAGTAGACTTTACCACCATTGTTCATTAGATTTATTAGGCTATAATTTTGGATGATTGTAATATTCAAAAATTAAAATTTAGCAGTGAAAGAAATATATCAGATGACCTAAGATTTTTTTGCTTTGCTTTTATTATTCCATTTTTTAGTTCTTTTGCTCTTTGCTTATTGATAATATCCATTCTCTGGTTAGCATACATTGAATAAAAAATTCTTGTTGATACTTAATTTATCACAGATTTGTTTGTTGGTTTAAAGTTTTGCAGATTATCCTAATCAATTTCTTTGTATATTTTATTTAACTGAGGTAAGCTGACCAGGGGATGAACATTATCAAATATACATAAAACTAAGGAAATAACCAGCAAATATAAAATTGGGCACCCCAGGGTACTCAAGTTACCCCTGTTGCCAGTGGGACTGCCAGATATGGGGGGGTTGGTGCACTACTCTAAGGGGGTTTCCCCTACTATGGAGCAGGTGTGAAGGAAAGGATCTGTGTGGAGGAACTAGAGTGGGAACCATAATTCTATGAGCGCTTTTTGTCTTAGTCTCATATATCTATAGAGCTAGGCTTAGAAGTGCTCTAGTAAGTGGACATAAAATCTGCTAATAATCCCATGAATGGTTAGGACTATGCCCTTGAATGCATCTAATGCAATTGTGTGTATTGTCCACATTGCAATGGGTATTATTAGGGAGTGGAGAGTAGATGGGATTGGTAACTCAATCTGAAGCGCAAAGATACTCTTTGATATCAAAATTTTTTGTTTATTTTATATCTTGAGCAGGCGTGCAACTTTCTGCCATATAGCTTTAGTTGGGGGGCATGTTTCTAGGCAGTGATGTAGGGATCCCTCCCCTCCACATACTGCATATGTTTTGTGGAGGGAGTTGGAGCAGTCCACCATCCTATAGGTCCTTCTCAAACAGTGCCAGGCATTTTCTCTTATCCTTAGCTGTAGGAGTGGGTGATGTGTCATTTTCCACATTGCTTTCTATATGGTTAAATTATAGGAAATGTCCAGCATATCTAGATATTCTATTCTAGCTATGCTTGGGTTAGGGTTAGGTTTTAATAATACTTTATTGACAGCATAGCAAAAGGTGAAATACAGCATTAGGATGGGCTAAAGGCAGGGTTTAAGCAAAAGGGGGTAGCTAGGTAAACGGACCAAAGTTTTCTTTTAAGGTACTACAGGGGCCTTGCAGCCATCAGTGGGCAAGTGATCTTTACTCAGGGTCAAAGCCCAGGGGTCAGAAACGCTTTCGACGCATTGAAGCAGGAGGGTCACTGGCATGGTCCATCACTGACAGATCCTGTTGAATTGGAGGTGGCTGTACGGGTGGGGCATCCTCAGCTATGGTAGACTGAGGGCATATAGGAGGCAATGTAACTTGGGCTTCTATAGGAGAACCAGACTGGGGCACCATGAAAATAGCAGCTTCTAGCAAGCCAGGAGGGCACTCAAGAGGCACTTTAGGTGGGGCTACCTCTGGTAGGCTGGGCTGCTGGCGTCGTGCCAGGCCAGGAGTGAGCTGCTTATCTGCCATTCTCATACATGGGACAACTTGCATAAGTGGAGGCTCCTCCGATACAACTGGAGCTGGAGGTGCTATTTCTGCTAAAGCTGAACCTGAATGGATATTTGTGCACTTAGAGAGAACATGCATAAGCGCCTGTTCAAATAGGTCAGCAAACCCATAATTAAGGAGACAATCCAGAATTGAGTAAGTAACCCGAGCTGGAAAGCAGTAACGCCGTTGGTCCATACCAAGTAACCTGTGGGGCTCCACAAGGCTGCCAGGAAAATTGGCCAAAAGGTTGCAAGTATCAATGTGCATACGGCCAAAGCGTTGACCGCATGGACATCTTAAGCGAAAGCCAATAGTACTACATTGCCAGGCCAATGCCAGGACAACCATTCCTATATCTGGGATTCAGAGCACCCAGTCACAGCCAGGGTTAGCCTGTCCAAAGCTATCATCCCAGCCTCACGCATCTTGGATAATGAAATGGGCCGTAGGGGAGATAGTGAGCAAATGGATATGATACGCTCGAATGCGATCATTAAGGGTTGGGGTGCTACCTACTGGAACTGCAGGTAGGCAGCGACTAAGCTGAGCTAATGAAAAGTGGGCTATAAGGGACTCAGGCCAGGAATCTGACCTAACCATCCCCCCATTAGCCCCAAAGGGCTATAGCCGAACCTGGCAGATTGGGTTACTAGGATGCGTTGCTTCAATATAGGCTGCCATCTTGATTGCCAGATGATGCATATGATGGACTGGTTGAGCAATAGTGGTAATGGCCGTAGCCATCTGTGCATGCCTCACAATGCCTATGCACCAGGCCATTGCCTCTGATGCAGCTCCTTAAGCCCCCTAACTGCTGCAGCAGTTTGATCTGAGGAAGCTACTTGATGAGCCATGTGCAGCAAGGGCAATCTATAATTAAGCTGACTATGCAAGAAGGTGAGGTACGTAGAAGTGTGGACTATGGGGTGCCAACTGTGCGCCATCCCCATTAACACCGACAAGGCTGCAGAGACCTTCTGGGTCTTACTGATAGTGAGCATTGGGATGTCCACCCCCTCCGGCTGGTGCATATACCTGAGATAAGTGTATGAGGGCACGCTGGGGATCTCCTCAGCCCCCCACAGAAAGGTGCGGGGAAGCATGCCACCCTTTGAGAAAGACCCACACTTCAAAAGGTTCACTGACATACCATTGTCAATAGCCCAGTTATGCAACAGGGTAAGAGCTGCCTGCAAAACTGCCAGATCTGAGTAATGGAGCTTGATATCATCTGCAAAAAAGAGACCAATATAGTGCCCATGTTGTGCATGAGGAAACTGAGCCTCCAGCTGCCAACCCACTGGGTCTATAAAGATGTTAAAGAGAAATGGTGAGAGGATCGACCCTGAAATAGACCTCTGGCCTTCGGGATCACTGGGGTCAGCTCCCCATTAACAACAATCTTACTACCACCGCCTGTGAATAGGCTTATGATTAGAGACAGGGTACCAGCTGATGCCCCTCGCTGGGCAAGGGTAGCCAGCACCCTAGACACCGGCACTGTGTCATACGCCTGTTTGAAGTCCACAAAGACATGATATAGATTGCGGTAAAGAGAGATCTCATAACTGTAGAGTACATGAGTCTGGGTAGAGAATCCCTGGCAAAATCCTGCCTGCATGGGGTTAAAGCTGTTCACTGTCATCATATTCATATGCCATTCAAAAGCCACCAACAAGCACTTTTCAAAGAGCCACTGAAACATCACTGTAAGGGCAATTGGGCAGAAGGCATCAATGTGAGCTGACATCTTCTTCTTGGGGATAGGACATACAACTGATGTATTCCACCGTGTGGGGTTATCCCACACCAAAGGCATAGCTGGAAGAATTGGGAGAGGATGCCAGAAATCCCATAAGGCAGCAGCACCAGCAGGATCTTGATGTGGATCGAGTCCTCTCCACATGACATGGACTGCGGGTAATCCCGCATCTGCTTGAGCACCTTTTCCAGGGAAAAGTAATGTAAAAACTCATCGGCTGGGCTTCCATAATTAGCAGCCATCCCTGGATCAATCCCTGATAGCTGAGGATTAGGCTGAGAAAACACCTCTGAGAAATATACTATCACATCCTCCACCGGTGACAAATCTGCTGAGTGGGACTGTAGATGAGTCGCGGTAACCACCTTGGCAGCACGCTTATAAAGCTGGACCGAGGCAGTCACCGAAGTGCAATTGTCCAAATAGCACAGAAAGCTGTCCGGTGACAACTTAACTTGGTTAGCATCATATGTGCCCAACAATAGGGAGCAACATGCAGCAATCATTGACAACAGAAACTCATCAACCCTGTCAATAAGTGCAGCCTTGATAGGTGCATCAGTATCCACCAAAGCATTGTATGCATCTGAGATCAGATGCTGGAGCAAGGGCACCACTTCATGAAAGAGCCCACGAAGGGTGGCATTAGCCCGAGGTGATTCCAACGAACGCATGTGGTATCGCTTCAGGCCAAATGTAGGGGGCACCAAATCAGCTTGAGCAGCTGACCCGGTGATATACAGCGCTGGATGGTCTGTAATGATGGGGGCCTGCTCAATGTAAAATGAGCAGTCCACAGTATGCTGAGCAAACACATGATCCCACCGAGGTAGATCTCTCCCTCCGGGCAAACATGATAAAAGTGATGGTTCGGCAAAGAGCGGTGACCGCTCTATAACGCTCCAACAGGGTGCATCCCATGCCACTCCATTGCGCACCGAATTGAATATTAAGGTTACTGACAATCACATCCAGCATGGGGCAGAATTGACCACAGCCTCAAATATGTGGGCCGGAGCACTGGGCGGAACATATGCAGCTAAGACCTTAAGACTGGTGGTCTCAAGGTAGATGGAATAAGGGCCTACCCAAGTACAGATTATACTCGAGTGTGGCAGGTACGTAAGGCAGACAATGCCACCCGACTGGCACAAATTTGGCTAAAAGGATGCAAGAGGCGTGTGAATGACAAATTGCGGATGATGCGATAGCTGGGGGAGCTTAACGAACCAGGTTTCGGCGAGAAAGAAAATGCTCGAATATGTGGATAAGCAATTAGAAGGGTCCCAAGCTTGTCAGGCCTGAGCCCTTGCACCAGGTACAGTATTCATGGTAGTATTGCTAGGGTTAGGGTTAGGAGTTGCTGGCGCCGAGCCGAGCGCTGAAGCCAGGGGCCAGGCCAGGGGCCAGGCCAGGCTCAGGCCAGGGCCAGGGCCAGGCCAGGGCCAGGCCAGGCCAGGCCAGGGCCAGGCCAGGGCCAGGACAGGCCAGGCCAGGCCAGGCCAGGGCCCGGGGCCAGGGCCAGGGCCAGGCCAGGGCCAGGCCAGGCCAGGCCAGGCCAGGGCCAGGAGGAGGGGGGGGGCGCTGCCGGGGGGTTTGTTTGGGGGGAAAGGGAAAGGGAGGGGGTTTGGGTTGGGGGGGAAAGGGGAAAGGGGGAAAGGGGGGAGGGGAAAAGGGGGGGAGGGGGGGAGGAGGGGGGGGAGGGAGGAAGGGAGGGGGAGGTTGGGGGGGAGGGGGGGGGGAAAAAGGGAGGGGGGTTGGGTTGGGGCCGGTGCCCGGGGCGCTGGGGAGGGCCAGGCCGGGGCCAGGGCAGCAAAAGGGAGGGCCGGGGCCGGCAGGGCCGGCCGGGCCAGGCCAGGCCGGGCCGGGCCAGGCCAGGGCCGGGGGAGGGCCAGGGGAGGGAGGGGGGCCGGGCCCGGGCCGGGCCGGCCAGGCCGGGGCCAGGCCAGGCCGGGGCCAGGCCGGGGCCAGGGCCAGGCCAGGCCAGGCCAGGCCGGGGCCAGGCCGGGCCCGGGGCCGGGGCCGGGCCAGGCCAGGCCAGGGCCGGGGCCAGGGAGGGGGGGGGGA